>ML108906.1:33320-117206 GCA_003697995.1 Taxidea taxus jeffersonii | reverse complement strand
TGAAAATAGAGCTACCTTATGACCCAGCAATTGCACTACTGGGTATTTACCCTAAAGATACAAACGTAGTGATCCAAAGGGGCACGTGTACCCAAATGTTTATAGCAGCAATGTCCACAATAGCCAAGTTATGGAAAGAACCTAGATGTCCATCAACAGATGAATGGATAAAGAAGAAGTGGTATATATACACAATGGAATACTATGCAGCCATCAAAAGAAATAAAATCTTACCATTTGTGACGACATGGATGGAACTAGAGCGTATTATGCTTAGCGAAATAAGTCAACTGGAGAAAGACAATTATTACATGATCTCCCTGATGTGAGGAAGTGAAGATGCAATGGGGGTGGGGGTTAAGGTGGTAGGAGAAGAAAAAATGAAGCAAGATGGAATCAGGAGGGAGCCAAACCAAAAGAGACTCTTAATATCATAAAACAAACTGAGGGGGGTGGGTGGGGAGAGGGGTTAGGAGAGGGTGATGGGGTTACATTATATGTTTAAATAAAAAAGCTTAAAGAAAAAAAAAAAGAAAGTTACTTTTAGGGATCCCTGGGCGGCTCACTTGGTTAAGCAGCTGCCTTTGGCTCAGGTCATGATCCCAGAGTCCTGGGATAGAGTCCCACATCGGGCTCCCTGCTCGGTGGGGAGCCTGCTTCTCCCTCTGCCTGCCTCTCTGTCTGCCTGTGCTTGTTCGCGCTCTCTCTAACAAATAAATGAAAATAATAATAATAATAAAAAGCCTCTCTCCTTCCCCACCCCTGGAAAAAAAAAAATAAAAAAAAAAAAAAAGGAACTTCTAGAAACTAAAAATGTCACAAAATGATAAACTCAATAGAATGGTTAGACAATGAAATTGAAGACATATTGAATATGGAATAAAAAATAAAGAAATGAAAAAGAAGAGAGAATAGAGAATAGCATTACAGTCATGCTAGCAGATCTAATAGCTGAATGTTATATATTTTAAAAAAAGAACCGAGAAAGTTGAGGGAAGAATTTTCTCAGTGACATAGGTGAAGAAAATTCTCCAGAACTGAAGGAATCAGTTTCAATCTAATTTTATAAGGCACATCATTGTGAAATTTCAGTAGTCAGAGACAAAGAGAAGATTCTATAAACATGGAGGGGCTGAGGCAGAGGAATGTCAAATACAATAGGCTAGGAATCAGGCAATAGGTTTTTCTTTTTTTCTTTTTATTTATTTTGGAAATTTCAGTGTTTCAGAATTCATTATATATGTACCACACCCAGTGCTCCATGCACTATGTGTCCTCTGTAATACCCACCACCAAGCTCACACAATCTGCCACCCCTCACCTCTCCAAACCCCTCAGATTGTTTTTCAGAGTCCATAGTCTCTAATGGTTCATCTCCCCCTTCAATTTCCCCAACTCACTTATCCTCTCCATCTCCCCATGTCCTCCATGTTATTTCTTATGCTCCACAAGTAAGTGAAACCATATGATAATTGACTCTCTCTGCTTGACTTATTTCACTCAGCATAATCTCTTCCAGTCCTGTCCATGTTGATACAAAAGTTGGGTATTCATTAAAGCTGTTATCACCAAGACAGCATGGTACTGGCACAAAAACAGACACATAGACCAGTGGAACAGAGTAGAGAGCCCAGATATGGACCCTCAACTCTGTGGTCCAATAATCTTCGACAAAGCAGGAAAAAAATATAGTGTGGAAAAAAGATAGTCTCTTCAATAAATGGTGCTGGGACAATTGGATAGCTATGTGTAGAAGAATGAAACTTGACCATTCTCTTACACCGTACACAAAGATAAACTCGAAATGGATAAAAGACCTCAATGTGAGGCAGGACTCCATCAGAATCCAAGAGGAGAACATAGGCAGTAACCTCTTCGACATCAGGCACAGCAACTTCTCTCAAGATATGTCTCCAAAGGCAAAGGAAACAAAAGCAAAAATGAATTTTTGGGACTCCATCAAGATCAAAAGCTTCTGCACAGCAAAGGAAACAGTCAACAAAACAAAGAGGCAACCCACAGAATGGGAGAAGATATTCGCAAATGACACTACAGACAAAGGGCTGATATCCAAGATCTATAAAGAACTCTTCAAACTCAACACACAAAATAGATAATCATGTCAAAAAATGAGCAGAAGTCATGAACAGATACTTCTCCAGTGAAGACATACAAATGGCTAACAGACACAAGAAAACATGTTCATCATCACTAGCCATCAGGGAGATTCAAATCAAATCCACATTGAGATACCACCTTACACCAGTTAGAATGGCCAAAATTAAGAAGACAGTAAACAATATGTGGTGGAGAGGATGTGGAGAAAGGGGAACCCTCTTCCACTGTTGGTGGGAATGCAAGTTGGTGCAGCCACTTTGGAAAACAGTGTGGAGATTCCTCAAAAAATTAAAAATAGAGCTAGCCTATGACCCTGCAATTGCATTACTGGGTATTTACCCCAAAGATACAGATGTAGTGAAAAGAAGGGCCATCTGTATCCCAGTGTTCATAGCAGCAATGGCCACAGTGGCCAAACTGTGGAAAGAACGAAAATGCCCTACAACGGACGAATGGATAAGGAAGATGTGGTCCATATACGTGTGGAGTATTATGCCTCCATCAGAAAGACATCAGGTTTTTCAAAAGCAATAGGGAAATCTAGAAGGAAATGGAGCAATGCCTTCAAGATTTAGTGTAGAGTTCTGTCCCAGTCAAACTTAATCAACTGTGAAAGTAGAATAAAAACATTTTAATATATTTAATCTACAATGCATCCTTCCCCAGAAGTTACTGGAGGATATGCTCCACCAAAACAAAAGAGAAGGAAGATATAGGGCACATGAAATAGGTGATACAGATGAGGTCAAGGGAATTCCTGAGATTGATGATGAAGTATCCCAGGATGAGAGTTATGCACCAAGGCTTTGAAGGCAATAAGCCCAGAATGGAGAATTTCAAATGGCTCTGGAAAAGACTTAATAAGATGTAACTGATAGATTACCTGATACATATGAATGTTTCAAGTCCTGATTCACACTATTGGTAAAGAGTTGGAGGTTAATTCAAACTAGGGAAACAAAATAAAATCAGAAAATAAAAACTGGATTCAGACCTGAAAGATAGTTTGAGCAGGGTAGAAGGGGTATTTATTGATATTTGATTCCTATACAGGTCCTTTCTATTTCACTTCTTAAGGACAAATGGCCTTTGATATCAAGGATATTATACTTGTGGTTTTATTATCACTATCCATTTGGACCAAAAACATTGAGGCCTTAAACCTTAAGTCTTAAAATTGTGTCTCTTCTGTCTAGAGAGTTCCCCCAAACAGACTCAACTTTAAATGGAATCTTGACTGCAATTGGCAATTAAAGTAATATTATTATAGTCTTGTTATGGCATCTTACTGGTTTATGTTGGCCTTGATCTTTTTCTGTGTCTACTTTTCCTGGATTGATTTGCTCATATCCTTGTATCAAGGATTTCATTTTGATATTAGCTATTTCTCCATCTCTGCATCTGCAACCACTTCATTTAGTGCAGAACCTTCAATAGTTACTTGGAGATTTGTGGTTCTCTCTAAAAAATTCTCAGGATCTGTCTCTATCATATGCTTTAATCTGAGCTTTCCTACACAGACAGGAGGGTGTTAGGGTCCTTACTTTTTGAAAAAAAAAGAGCAGATTTCAGGTTTAAAAAGACAGTTTAGTGCATGGTCTTAGACAGCTCAGGCTACTACAACAAAATACCATAGACTAGGTGGCTTAAAGCTGCAGTTTTGGAGGGTGAGAAGTCCAGATCAAAGTTCCAGGAGATTTGATTCTTGGTGAGAGCTGTCTTCCTGGTATGCAGATAACTGCCTTCTCATTGTATCCTCACATGATGGAGAGAAAGCTCTGGTGTCTCTTCTTAAGGATGCTAATCCTATCATAGAAACCCACACACATGACCTCATTTAAATCTAATTACTTCTCAAAGACCCTCACCTCCAAATACCATCATACCGGGGGCTTAGGGCTTTAATGTATGAATTTGGGGCAGACACAATTATTCAGTCTATAACAATACATTCTATGTATTGTAAGAAGACATTACTTTTTTTTTCTTTTCTTCCTATGAGTGTCATCAAAAATTCTATCTGTAGTTACTTGTGCATGTACTGATTGACTATTTCATGACCACTATTTATGCGCTTGTTAAACTTCAGTTAATCTTGGGGAATCTTGTTAAAAATGCAGATAATTCAGATTCTGGGGTAGAGCTTATCTATTTCTAACAATCTCTCAGGCAGTGTTGATATTGCTGGAATAGGGACAACACTTCAAGTGGTAAGACTATGTGTAACCACACATACTCAGAAGTATTTATTTGGAAAATTGGGAAAGAAAGGATTGGAGTTTTGCTTAAAAAGTATCAAACATGAGTACATGGAAACAATTGCTGTCTAATATGTGTTCAGTATAGATTATATATAATATTATATATAATATATGTTTAGTATATATTAAATCATATTTGGTTTCAGGTAGTATGTTAGATACTATAGATCTTATACCTGGAAATTACCAGTGCTTCCATTAGCCTAATTCTCTGTAGATATTAGAGATCTGTCCTCTTGAGATGGGAATGAGAAAGGATTATCTCCTTTTGGGAGGGATAAATGGAAGGAATGACAGAGACAGCATGGAGGATGTTAGGATAGACAAGTATCAACAAAATTACTTGCTAAGAGCTCTCCTTGAAATGTTATTGAAAATTAAATTAATATTTCTCAATCTTTAGGACATATAAGAATCACTTGGGGTACTTGAAGGCAGTGCAGATTACTGAGTTCTATGCCCTGAGGTTCTGTTGCACTAGGTCTGGCAGTGAGTGGGACAGGGGAGGCAAAAAAAAAGTGTATTTTAAATAAGCACCTGACATAAATTCAAGGCAATTGGTCCCTGGACAATTATTTTGAAAAGCATTGTGTTAGAAAAATAAGTAGTAGTCTTTGGGAAAATAAAATAAAGCAAAACACCTAAACAAAACCAGGAAAATATTTCTATCTTAGTTGGAGTCTTTTTGAGTTACTGTAGGAGAGAAAAAAAGACATCCCACTGTCAGCAGACAGGTCTGTCAGACATCTAACTGTAAATTATACAGGCTCAAACTCTGTGTCAGTACTCTTGGTCACAATTCATAGGAACATGGAATTTATATCTCTTAGGAATCTTAGAGGCTTTCCACCTTTTTTGTTTGTGACCCATAGTAACAGATACACTTTATATTGTGTTCCAGGAAATATACACATTCACAGACACACTGACACAACATATAATGTGTACATTTATTCACTTCACCAAACAATATTCTTATTTTTTTTAAAAGATTTTACTCATTTATTTGACAGAGAGAGAGAGAGAGAGAGAGAGGGAGCACAAGCAGGGGGAGCAGGAGAGGGAGAAGCAGGCTTCCCTTTCAGCAGGGAGCCCGATGTGGGCCTTAATCCCAGGACCCTGGGATCATGACCTGAACCGAAGGCAAATGCTTAATGACTGAGCCACCCAGACACCCAAACAATACTCTTGTGATCTGTGGTGTACTCTCATAGTTTTTGTTTGTTTGTTTGTTTTGGGGGGGGTGTTACATTTAAATAAAATAAGGTCATGAGTCACTAAATTGATTGTAAGATCACCATGTTATTCGAGAAATACCAATCTAGTGTGGTAACTTTATTTTATGGATGAGAAACAAGCTTGGAATTGTAAAATTTGTCCAAAATCACACAGCTGTGAATAGTAGAGCTCAGAGCTAGAACTCAGTTCTCAGGATTTTTGAAAATTTAAATTCAATTAGCCAACATATAGTACATCATTAGTTTCAGATGTAGTGTTCAATAATTTATCGGTTTTGTATAACACCCAGTGCTCATTACATTACATATCTTTCTTAATGCCCATCACCCAATTACTCCCTACCCCACCCACATCCCCTCCAGCAACCCTCAGTTGGTTTCCTAGAGTTAAGAGTCTCTCATGGTTTTTCTCCCTCTCTGTTGACTTCCCATTCTGTTTTCCCTCCCCTCCTCCATGGTCCTCTGCCCTGTTTCTTATATTCCACGTATAATAGGTCTCAGATTTTTAACTAAATAACCTGCCATGGCCTACTGTATATTTCAGTGTTGTATATTTCAGTTTTATTTCAGTGTATATTTCAGTTTTATTGCTAAAGCAATAAAATAATTTTTTTCTCTCAGGAAAAAAAATCTGTTTATATCTATTAGATTGCCCATCTAGTTGAAACATTTTGAAGGGTACAAATGTCTTTTTCCTGAAGGAACCACCAGATGGTGGTATAAACTCTTCTGATGGTGGACTATTCAATTGAACTAAGGTGAATTCAGATTTGTATATTTGCATCCTTATTTCATTTTTTAATATTTTATTTACTTATTTGACAGAGAGCGAAAGATCACAAGTAGGCAGAGAGGGAGGCAGAGAGAGAGAGAGAAGGAGAAGCAGGCTCCCTGCTGAGCAGAGAGCCCGATGTAGGCCTCAATCCCAGGACCCTGAGATCATGACCTGAGCCAAAGGCAGAGGCTTAACCAACTGAGCCACCCAGGCGCCCTGCATCCTTATTTTAAAATACTTTATAGGTTGGTATTTGTGGATAAGCTGAGCTTTATGCCCATCCTGAAGAAACTATTTTATATGACTTCACAAGTGGAATACAATTTGGTTTCTTGGTTTCTTTCTTTCTTTCTTTCTTTCTTCCTTTCTCATTATTTCTTTTTCACGTGGAAGAGAGACTTAGAAAAACAAACACATATGTACTTCCCCCAAAGGCCCTCTTGTTTTGTACTTAATATATTTTATCTTCTCCGCGCTCTTATTTTATAGGACTTTAAGTAACTATTTTCTGTTATTTCTGATATTCCAGGTTGAGACTTAATTTCTTTTAAAGATTTTATTTATTTGACAGAAAGAGAGAGAGATTACAAGTAGGCACAGAGGCAGGCAGAGAGATAAGGGGAAGTAGGCTCCCTGTTGAGCAGAGAACCCAATGTGGGGCTCAATCCCAGGACCCTGAGACCATGACCAGAGCTGAAGGCAGAAGCTTAACCCACTGAGCCACCCAGGTACCCCGAAACTTAATTTCTTTTAATGTGGGAAATCAAACACTTTTGGTTCTACCATAAAAGAATAAAAACTCCCAACAATTTTATATTTATTATCTCTTAATTAAGAAAATTAATATTCTGCTTTATAAGATTTTTTGTTTACCTGTAGCAAGGTTGGCATAATTATCTATGCATATACCAGGAGCCTCTGAAGAAGGAGATCATAAAGACATTGCTGTGTGTTGGGGTTTCAGGGTTAAACAGACTATACAATTGAGCCCTTCCTTCACTACACTTTCCTCAGAGGTTAAAACTAGAAGAAAAAGAGAATGAAATGGCTATCCTTGACACTTACTCCTTCTTTTTTTCTGCTTAAATTTTAATTTATTTTATTTACATTCAATTTAGTCAACATATACTGCAGTATTAGTTTCAGGGGTAGAATTTAGTGATTGATCAATTGCATATAATACCCAGTGCTCATTCCATCAAGTGCCCCCCTTAATGCCCATCACCCAGTTACTCCATTCCCCCTACCCACTACCCCTCCAGTAACCCTCAGTTTATTTCCTGTAGTTAAGAGTCTCTTAGGTTTTGCACCCTCTATGATTTTGTCTTATATTATTTCCCTCCCTTCCCCTATAATCCTGTTTTGTTTCTCAAATTCCATATACGACTAAAGTCCTATAGTATTTTTAGTCCTCTGACTGACTTATTTTGCATAGCATTATTCCCTGTAGTTCTGTGCATGTCATTGCCAGTGGCAAGATTTCATTCTTTTCTTTTTGATGGCTGAGTAATACTCCCTTGCATATATACACCAACATCTTTCTTCATTCATCTGTCAATGGACATATGGGCTCTTTCCATAATTTGGCTATGGTGAACATTGATGCTATAAACATTGGGGTGCAAGTGCCCCTTGGAATACTATGTTTATATCCTGTGGATAAATACCTAGTAGTGGGTTCTAGGTTGTGGAGTAGCTCTACTTGTAACTTTTTGAGGACTCTCTGTTCTGTTTTCCAGAGTGGCTACACCAGCTTGCACTCTCACCAGGAATGTAAGAGGGTTCCCCTTTCTCTGCATCCTCACCAACATCTGTTTTTTTTTTTTCCTGTCTTGTTAATTTTACCCATTCTGGTATAAAGAAGAATCATATATATATAGGCAGCCATCAAAAAGAGAAATCTTGCCATTTGCAATGACATGGAGAGTACTGGAGGGTATTATGTTGAGTGAAATAAGTCAGAGAAAGACAATTATCATATGATCTCACTGATTTATTTAAACCTGCTTGTTTATGTATGTATGTATGTATGTATTTAATATGTTATGTTAGTCACCATATAGTGTGAGCCTGGTGATGGGTATTAAGGAGGGCATGGATTGCATAGAGCACTTGGTGTTATATGCAAACAATGAATCATGGAATATTACATAAAAAACTAATGATGTGCTGTATGATCTCACTGATATGAGGAATTTGAGAAACAAGACAGAAGATCATAGTGGAGGGAAGGGAAAAATGAAACAAGATGAAACCAGAGAGGGAGACAAACCATGAGACTCTTAATCTCAGGAAACAAACTGCAGGTTGCTGGAGTGGAAGGGAGTGGGCAGGCATTTCTTCATGTGTCTATTTAACCATTAAATGTCTTCTTTGGAGAAATGTCTGTTCATGTCTACTGCCCATTTCTGGACAGGATTATTTGTTTTTTGGTGTTGAGTTTGTTACATTCTTTATAGGTCTTGGATGCTAGCCTTTTATCTGATATGTTGTTTACAAATATATTCTCCCATTCTATAGGTTGCCTTTTAGTTTTGTTGACTGTTTCCTTTGCTGTGCAGAAGTTTTTTGTCTTGATGAAGTCCCAATAGTTCATTTTTGCTTTTGTTTTCCTCACCTTGGAGACATGCCTAACAAGAAGTGGCTGTAGCCAAGGTCATAAATGTTGCTTCCTGTGTTCTCATCTAGGATTTTGATGGATTCCTGTTTCATATTTCTGTCTTTCATCCATTTTGAGTTTGTCTTTGTGTAAGGTGTAAGAAAATGGTCCAGTTTCATTCTTTTACATGTGGCTGTCCAATTTTCCCAGCACCATTTATTGAAGAAACTGTCTTTTTTTCCATTGGATATTCTTTCCTGCTTTGTCAAAAATTAGTTGACCATAAAGTTGAGGATCCATTTCTGAGTTCTCTATTCTGTTCCATTGATCTATGTGTCTGTTTTTGTGCCAGTACCTCACTGCATGGATGATTACAACTTTGTAATAGAGCTTGAAGTCCTGGATTGTGATGCCTCCATCTTTGGTTTTCTTTTTCAGCATTCCTTTGGTTATTTGGGGTCTTTCCTGGTTCCCAATAAATTTTAGGATTATTTGTTTTAGCTCACTGAAAAATGTGGATGGTATGTTGATAGGGATTGCATTGAATGTGTAGATTGCTTTGGGTAGCATAGACTTTTTTTTTTAATCTAACCACTTTTATTGAGTAGATTTTTGTGGTATTGACACAAGAAGAAAGTAAAAAAGAAATTTGAACTTAAAACATGTTTCCTGTCATTTCCAAGGAAACCAGCGGAAGTTTAAGTGCCAGGCACTGTGAATACATGCCATACATTTGGGTTAGTTCTAGATTTTTTTCTAGGTGTTTTTTTTAAGCTTTTATTGTATTATGTTAGTCACCATACAATACATTATTAGATTTTGATGTAGTGTTCCAAGATACATTTTTTACTTATAACATCCAGTGCTTCATGCAATATATGCTCTCCTTAATACCCTCACCAGGCTCACCTATCTCCTCTCTCCATCCCCTCTAAAACCCTCGGTTTTTTTCTGGGAGTCCACAGTCTCTTATGGTTCCTCTTCCCCTCCAATTCCCCGCCCCCCTTCACTTTTCCTTTCCTTCTCCTAATGTCCTCAATGTTATTCCTTATGTTCCACAAGTAAGTGAAACCATATGATAATTTACTTTCTCTGCTTGACTTATTTTACTCAGCATAATCTCCTCCACTCCCATCCATGTTGATGCAAAAGTTGGGTATTCATCCTTTCTGATGGCTGAGTAATATTCCATTGCATATATGGACCACATCTTGAAGGGCATCTCGGCTCTTTCCACAGTTTGGCGACTGTGGACATTGCTGCTATGAACATTGGGGTATATATGGCCCTTCTTTTCACTACATCTGCATCTTTGGGGTAAATACCCAGTAGTGCAATTGCTCATCAGAGGGTAGCCCTGTTTTTAATTTTTTGAGGAATCTCCACACTGTTTTCTAAAGTGGCTGCAACAACTTACATTCCCACCAACAGTGTAAGAGAGTTCCCCATTCTCCACGTCCTATCCAACATTTGTTGTGTCCTGCCTTGCCAATTTTTGCCATTCTAACTGTTGCATAGACATTTTAACAATATCTGTTCTTCCAGTCCATGAGCATGGAACGTTTTTCCATTTCATTGTGTCTTCCTCAATTTTTTTTCATGAGTGTTCTGTAGTTTCCAGAATATGCATACCTTGCTTCTTTGGTTAGGTTTATTCCTAGGTATCTTATGGTTTTTGGTGGAGTTGTAAATGGGATTGATTCCTTAATTTCTCTTTCTTCTGCTTCATTGTTTGTGTATAGAAATGCAAGTGACGTATTGCGTGGAGCACTGGGTGCATAAACAATGAATTCTGGAACACTGAAAATAAATAAAAAAAATTAAAAAAGAAATGCAAGTGACTTCTGTGCATTTTTATATCCTGCCACTTTGCTGATTTCTTGTATCAGTTATAGCAATTTTGGGGTGGAGCATTTTGGGTTTTCCACATAGAGTATCATGCCATCTGGGAAGAGTATGACTTTGACATCTTCTTTGTTGATTTGGCTGCCTTTTATTTCTTGTTGCCTTATTGCTGAGGCTAGGACTTATAGTATTATGTTGAAAAACAGTGGTGAGAGTGGGCATCCCTGTCATGTTCCTGACCTTAGGGGAAAAGTTATCAGTTTTTACCCATTGAGAGTGATATTCACTGTGGACTTTTCAAAGATGGTTTTTATGATATTAAGGTATGTTCCCTTTATCCCTACACTGTGGAGAGTTTTGATCAAGAGAGTTTTAATCAAGAAAGGATGCCACACTTTGTCAAATGCTTTTTCTGCATTAATTGAGAAGATCATATGGTTCTCGTCCTTTTTTCATTAATGTGATCTGTCACATTGATTGATTTGCAAATGTTGAACCATGCTTGAAGCCCAGGAATAAATCCCACTGAGTTGTGGTGAATAACCATTTTAAGGTACTGTTGGATCCTATGGGCTAGTATCTTGGTGAGGATTTTCGCATCCATTTTCATCAGGGATATTTGGTCTATAATCCTCCTGTTTGGTGGAGTCTTGGTCTGGTTTTGGGATCAAGGTAATGCTGGGTTCATAAATGAGTTTGAAAGTTTTCCTTCCCTTTCTATTTTTTGAAGTGGTTTCAGAAGAATAGTTATTAGTTCTTCTTAAATGTTTAGTGGAATTCTCCTGGGAAGCTATCCAGCCATAGACTCTTGTTTGTTGGGAGATTTTTCATTAGTGCTCCAATTTCCTGTCTCTTTTGGGTCTATTCAGGTTTTCTATTTCTTCCTGTTTAAGTTTTGGCAGTTTTTTTTTAAAGGTTGCAAAGTGGACATTTTTATTTAAGTTCAGTTAGCCAACAGTCTTGGTAGTTTATAAATTTCCAGGAATGCATCCGTTTCTTTCAGATTGCCTAATATTTTGGCATTAGAGTTGCTGATAATATGTTCTTTAAGTTGTTTATATTTCCTTGATGCTGGTTGTGATCTCTCCTCTTTTATTCATGATTTTATTAATTTGGGTCCTTTCTCTTTTCTTTTGATAAGTCTGGCTAGGGTTTATTGATCTTATTTATTCTTTCATAGAACCAGCTTCTAGTTTCATTGATCTGTTCTACCACCCTTTTGGTTTCTATTTCATTTATTTCTACTCTAATCTTTATTATTTCTCTTCTCCTGCCTGGCTTAGGCTTTATTTCCTGTTCTTTCTCCAGCTCCTTGAAGTGTAAGGTTAGCTTGTGTATTTGAGACTTTTCTCATTTCTTGAGAAAGGCTTTGTACTTCCTCTTGGGACTTCCTTTGATATATCCCAAAGTTTTGAACAGTTGTGTTTTTGTTTCCCGTTGTTTCCATGAATTTTTCAAACTCTTCTTTAATTTCCTGGTTGACCCATCCATTCTTTAGTGGGATGCTATTTAAGCTCCAAGTGTTTGAGTTCCTTCCAACTTTTGCCTTGTGATTGAATTCAATTTTCAAAGCACTGTGGTCTGAAAATAGTCAGGGAATGATCCAAGTCTTTTGGTACTAGTTGAGATGTGATTTGTGACCCAGTATGTGATCTATTCTGGAGAATGTTCCATGTGCACTCAAAAAGAATGTGTATTCTGTTGCTTTAGGGTGGAATGTTCTGAACATATTTGTGAAGTCCATATGATCCAGTGTGTCATTCAAAGTCCTTGTGTCCTTGTCAAGCTTCTGCTTAAATGATCTGTCCATTGCTGTGAGTGGGGTGTTAAAGTCTTTTACTATTATTGTACTATTGTCACTGTGTTTTTTAAAAATTTTGTTATTAATTGGTTTATATAATTGGCTGCTCCCAAGTTAAGAGCATAAATATTTATAGTTACTAGATTTTATGTGGATAGGCCCTTTGAATAGGCCCTTTTATGTATGATATAGTGTCCCACTTCATTCCTTACTAGAGTCATTGACTTAAAATCTAATTTGTCTGATATGAGAATTCCTACCCCATATTTATTTTGATATCCATTAGCATGGATCCCCTAAATTTCTTTTTCTTTCTTTCTTTTTTAAGATTTTATTTGTCAGAGAGAGAGAGAAATACAGAGCACAAGGCAGAGGGAGAAGCAGACTCCCTGCTGAGCAGGGAAGCTGGGACTTGATCTTAAGACCCTGGGAAGCATGATCTGAGATAAAGGCAGATGCTTAACTGACTGAGTCACCCTGGTGTCCCTCACCCCCTTGCTTTCAATCTGAATGTGTCTTTAGGTCTAAAATGGGTCTCTTGTAGACAGTGTATAGATAGGTCTTACTTTTTTATTCAATCTGATACCCTGTGTCTTTTGATTGGAGCATTTAGCCCATTTACATTCAGAATAACTATTGAAAGTCATGAATTTAGTTCAAATTTGTTTCCTGTAAAGTCCCTATTTCTGCATATTGTCTATTTCTTTCTGTTCTATGTCACCTTTGGGCTCTCTTTTCATGTACAGGATCCCCTTTAATATTTCTTGCAGGGCTGGTTTAATGGTCACAAATTCCTTTATTTGTGATCAGAATTATTTGTGATAAACAGAATTTATCACAAATTGTTTGTGATAAACAGAATTTATCACAAGTTCTGTTTGTCCTAGAAGCCCTTTCTCTCTCCTTCCATTCTGAACGACAGCCTTGCTAGATAAAAAGTATTCTTGGCTACATGTTTTTCTCATTTGGTAGCCTGAGTATATCATTCCAGCTCTTTCTGACCTGCCAGGTTTCTGTGGATAGATCTGCTGCCAGTCTAATGTTCCTACCGCTTACATTAAGAACTTTTGTCTTGACCTGCTTTCAGGACTTTGTAAGCTTCACTATTATATGTTGGGCTGTTGATATAATCTTATTTATTTTGAGGTGGGTTCTCTATGTCTCCTGGACTTGAATGTCTGTTTCCACCACCAAATTAAGGAAGTTCTCAGCTAGGATCTTTTCAAATATATCATCTATCCCTCTCTCTCTTTCTTCTTCCTCTGGGACCTCAATACTTCTAATATTGATTTATTTTATAGTATCATTGATTCCGTGAAGCCTCATGGTGCATTATTTGTTTTTCTCTCTTTTCCTCAGATTCCTTCCTTTCTATCATATTGTCATCTTTGTCACTGACTCTTCTGTCTCATTTAGTCTAAATGTTAGAGTATCTATTTTAGACTGCATCTCAGTTAAAGAATTTTAAATTTCATCCTGATTAGATTTTATTTCTGCACTAAAAGATTCTATAGTGTCTTTTTGCCTTTTCCAAGCCCAAATAATAACTTTAACTAAAGTCAACCTCTGACATTTTACTTATATCCATATTGATTAGATTTGTGGGAGAGAGTATTATCTCTGGTTCTTTCTTTTGTTTTGAATTCCTCCTTTTAGGCATTTTGCCCAGAGAAAAATGGATGGAAAAGAGAACAAAATTAAAAATATCAACCAAATCAACCATGAACAAAGCAAAATACATACTAGACAATATGAAGAGGTCAGAAACCTACCCCCCCAAAAAAAAGAAAAGAAAAAGAAGGGCTATGAGAGGAGGGAAGATGGTGGAGGAGTAGGGGCCCCTATTTCAACCAGTCCCCTGAATTTAGCTGGATATATACCAAACCATTCTGAACACCCATGAAATCAGTCTGAGATGTAAAAAATATATATCTGGATCTCTATAAGCAGAAAATTTCTGGTAGTTGTGAGGTATGAAGGGTGGAGTGGTGATTCTGCAGGCAGATATTGGAAGGTAAACCGAAGGGGGAGAGAGCCACCATGAACTGGCAGCAGGAAGGTGATATTAACACCAGAACACCAAAGCATCCCATACTGGGGACCAGGCACAGACTCGTGGACTGGTAATGGTGGGGAAAAGATTTTAGTCCAGCCCCCAGACATGATTCGAGAGGGGAATGTGCATGTTCAAACCAGAGGTGGCTTGCTATTTTATTTTTACTTTTATTTTTTTTTATCATTTTGGCTCACTGTTCTAGAAGCACAAAGGGCAGAGATGGGCCCAGCCTTGTGATCAACCTCTGGGAGAGTTGCTATGGGGTGGACAACTGGGGGGATGCAGTGCTGGAGAGCTCAGTGAAGAGCATACTACAATTTCTTTGTTTTGGGAGAGAGGTTTTGGTGTGGTCACTTCTGCTCTGACTCAGAAGAGATGTGGAAAGCCACCAGAGAATAAAATCTCAAAACAACTGGGTTTCACTGAGCCTACCCCCCTCCTTCTGACAGGGGCCCTGAGTAAAAGCTCTGCAGGCTCCTCCTCAAGAGCCAAGCTGGAAGAACAAGAGGATGACAAACTTAGGGTCCCTATAAAGCAGGTCCATCTTGCTTGGGTCATGGTTAATACTTTGGACTCTGTATATTCCCTCAACCACCCCCTAACGGAATGACTAAGAGGGGGAACCCCCAACAAAGAAAAGAATCAGAGACTATGCCTCTGCCACAGACCTAATATGCCAGTTTAGACCTAGTCTAAACTGGATACTCTGACTGCCAGGGTCAAGGAGGCAGAAGAATAGATTAGTGAGCTAGAAGATACGATGGTAGAAAAGAAGGAAATTGAGGAGTCCTGAGAAAAAACAGCTTAAAGCCCAAGAGATCAGGCTGAGAGAGACATTCCAATGTCAGATTTATTGGCATCCCTGAGAAGTTGAGAGAGAGAGATAGGTCTAGAAGATATATTTGAGCAAATTGTAGTTGAGAACTTCCTTAATTTGGGGAAGGAAGAAAGTGTTCACATCTAAGAGGCAGAGAGGCATCTCCTCTCCCAAGATCAAGGAAAAAAGATCAATGCCTCAACATATAATAATAAAACTAGCAAATCTGAGATCCAAGGAAACAATCCTGAAAGCAGCTAGGGAGAAGAGATTTCTTACCTACAGAGGGAGGAACTTCAGAATAATAGATCTGTTCACGGAGACCTGGCAAGGCAGAAAGGGCTGGCAAGACATATTCAGGGTACTAAATGAGAAGAATATGCACCCGAAGATATTTTATCCAGCAAGGTTGTCATTCAGAATGGATGGAGAGCTTCCAGGGCTGGCAGAAACTAAAAGAATATGTGATCAAGTCGGCCCTACAAGAAATATTAAGGGGGGTGGTTTCTATAAACAAAGAAAGAACCCAAGAGTAGTATAGACTAAAAATTTGCAGAGACAGTCTATAGAAATAAGGACCTTACAGTCAACATGATGCCACTAAAATCATATCTTTTTTTTTTCCATTTTATTTTATTTTAACATTGGGCAAATTTCTTTTTTTTTATTTTTATTTATTTTTTTAAAATTTCTTTTCAGTGTTCCAAAATTCATTGTTTATGCATCACACTGAGTGCTCCGTGCAATACTTGCCCTCCATAATACACACCACCAGGCTCACCCAACCTCCCACTCCTCTCCCCTCCAAAACCCTCAGTTTGTTTTTCAGAGTCCACAGACTCTCATGGTTCATCTCCTCCTCCAATTTCCCCCAACTGTCTTCTCCTCTCTATCTTGCCATGTCCTCCATGTTATTTCTTATGCTCCACCAATAAGTGAAACCATATGATAATTGACTCTGTCTGCTTGACTTATTTCACTCAGCATAATCTCTTCCAGTCCTGTCCATGTTAATACAAAAGTTGGGTATTCATCCTTTCTGATGTAGGCATAATACTGATAGTATATACAGACCATATCTTCTTCTTCTTCTTCTTTTTTTAAAGATCTTATTTATTTTAGAGAGAGCGAGAGAGAGAACATGGGAGGGGCAAAGGTCAGAGGGAGAAGCAGACTCCCCATGGAGCTTGGAGCCTGATGTGGGACTCGATCCCGGGACTCCAGGATCATGACCTGAGCCAAAGGCAGCTGCTTAATCAACTGAGCCACCCAGGTGCCCCTAGATCCTATCTTCTTTATCCATTCACCCATTGAAGGGCATCTTAGTTCTTTCCAGAGTTTGTCGGCTGTGGCCATTGCTAAATATTGAGGTGCAGACAGCCCTTGTTTACACTACATCTGTATTTTGGGGGTAAATTCCCAGTCGTGCAATTGCAGGGTCATAGGGTAGGTCTATATTTAATTTCTTAAGGAATCTCCACATTGTTTTCCAAAGTGGCTGCACAAACTTGCATTCCCACCAACAGTGGAAGAGGGATCCCTTTCTCCACATCCTCTCCAACACATGTTGTTTACTGTCTTGTTAATTTTGGCCATTCTAACTGGTGTAAGGTGGTATCTCAATGTGGATTTGATTTGAATCTCCCTGATGGCTAGTGATGATGAACACATTTTCATGTGTCTGTTAGCCATTTGTATGTCTTCACTGGAGAAGTATCTATTCATGTCTTCTGCTCATTTTTTGACATGATTATCTGTTTTGTGTGTGTTGAGTTTGAGGAGTTCTTTATAGATCCTGGATATCAGCCCTTTTGTAGTGTCATTGCGAATATCTTCTGTGGGTTGCCTCTTTGTTTTGTTGACTGTTTCCTTTGCTGTGAAGAAGCTTTTGATCTTGATGGAGTCCCAAAAATTCATTTTTGCTTTTGTTTCCTTTGCCTTTGGAAACATATCTTGATAGAAGTTGCTGTGGCCGATGTTGAAGAGGTTACTGCCTATGTTCTCCTCTTGGATTCTGATGGATTCCTGCCTCAGGCTGAGGTATTTTATCCATTTTGAGTTTATCTTTGTGTATGGCGTAAAAGAATGGTCGAGTTTCATTCTTCTATACATAGCTGTCCAATTGTCTGAGCGCCATTAATTGAAGAGACAGTCTTTTTTCCACTGTATATTTTTTCCTACTTTGTTGAAGATTATTTGACCATACAATTGAGGGTCCATATCTGGACTCTATACTCTGTTCCACTGGTCTATGTGTCTGTTTTTGTGCCAGTACCATACTGTCTTGGTGATCACAGCTTTGTAGTATCGCTTGAAATCAGGCAACGTGATGCTCCCAGTTTTGTTTTTCTTTTTCAACATTTCCTTAGCAATTCAGGGGCTCTTCAGATTTCATACAAGTTTTAGGATTGTTTGCTCCAGATCTTTGAAAAATGTTGGTGGAATTTTGATTGGAATGGCATTGAAAGTATAGATTGCTCTAGGCAGTATAGACATTTTAACAATGTTTATTCTTCTGATCCATGAGCATGGAATGGTCTTCCATCTTTTCATATCTTCTTCAGTTTCTTTCATGAGTGTTCTATAGTTCCTTGAGTACAGATCCTTTCCTCTCTGGTTAGGTTTATTCCCAGGTATCTTATGGTTCTTGGTGCTATAGCAAATGGAATTGATTCTCTAATTTCCTTTTCTGTATTTTCATTGTTAGTGTATAAGAAAGCAACTGATTTCTGTACATTGTTTTTGTATCCTGCCACATTACTGAATTGCTGAATGAGTTCTAGTAGTTTGGGGGTTGAGTCTTTTGGGTTTTCCATATAAAGTGTCATGTCATCTGCGAAGAGAGAGAGTTTGACTTCTTCACTGCCAATTTGAATACCTTATATTTCTCTTTGTTGTTTGATTGCTGTTGCTAGGACTTCTAATACTATGTTGAATGAGAATGGTGAGAGTGGGCATCCTTGTCATGTTCCTGACCTCAAAGGGAAGGCTGTAAGCTTTTCCCCACTGAGGATGATATTTGCTATGGGTTTTTCATAGGTAGATTTTAGATGGGTTTTCATAGATAGATTTTATGAATTTGAGGAATGTTCCCTCTATCCCTATACTTTGAAGCATTTAAATCAGGAATGGATGGCTGTGTTTTGTCAAATGCTTTTTCTTGTCAAATGCATCAATTGAGAGGGCCATGTGGTTTTCTTTCGTCTCTTATTGATTTGTTCTATCACATTGATTGATTTGTGAGTGTTGAACCACACTTGCATCCCATGGATAAATCCCTCCTGGTCTTGGTGGATAATATTTTTAATGTACTCTTGGATCCTATTGGCTAGGATCTTGTTGAGAATCTTAGCATCCATATTCATCAGGGATATTGGTCTGAAATTCTCCTTTTTGGTGGGGTCTTTGCCTGATTTGGGGATCAGGGTAATGCTGGCTTCATAAAAAGAGTTTGGAATTTTCCTTCTGCTTCAATTTTTTGAAACAGCTTCAGAGAACAGGTATTATTTCTTCTTTGAAAGTTGGATAGAATTCCCCAGGGAATCCATCAGGTCCTGGATTCAGGTTTCAAAGTTTATAGGTTTCCAGGAATGCATCCATTTTGTCTAGGTTGCTTAGTTTATTGGCATATAACTGTTGATAATAATTTCTGAAGATTGTTTCTATTTCCTTAGTGTTAGTCGTGATCTCTCCCTTTTCATTCATCATTTTATTAATTTGGGTCCTCTCTCTTTTCTTTTGGATTACTTTGGCCAATGGTTTATTGATCTTATTGATTCTTTCAAAAAAACCTGCTTTTAATTTCATTGATACAGTCTACTGTATCTCTAGTTTCTATCTCATTGATCTCTGCTCTAATCTTCATTATTCCCTTCCTGTGTGTGGAGTTGGCTTAATTTGTTTTTGATTCCCCAGTTTTTTAAGGTGTAAAGGCAGCTGATGTATTCTGGATTTTTCAATTTTTTTTTGAGTGAGGCTTGGATGGCTATGTATTTCCCCCCTTAGGACTGCCTTTGCTGTATCCCATAGGTTTTGGACAGAAGTGTCTCCATTCTCATTGGTTTCCATGAATCGTTTAAGTTATTCTTTGATTTCCTGGTTGACCCCAGCATTCTTAAGCAAGGTGGTCTTTAGCTTCCAGGTGTTTGAATTCCTTCCAAACTTTTTCTTGTGGTTGAGTTCCAGTTTCAAAGCATTGCTGTCTGAGAATATTCAGGGAATAAGCTCAGTCTTTTGGTATTGGTTGAGTCCTGATTTGTGACTCAGTATGTGGTCTATTTGGTGAAAGCTCCATGTTCACTCAAGTAGAATGTGTATTTTGTTGTTTTAGGGTGGAATATTCTGTATATATCTTGAGGTCCCTCTGGTCCAATGTGTCATTCAGTGCTCTTGTTTCTTTATGATTTTCTGCTTGGATGATCTGTCTGTTACTGAGAGTGGCATGTTAAGATCCCCTACAACCAATGTATTCTTATCAATATGATTCTTTATTTTGATTAACAGTTGTCTTATGTAGTTGGCTGCACAAGTATTGGGGGAATAAATGTTTAAAATTGTTAGATCTTTTTGGTGGATAGACCCTTTCAGAATGATGTAGTGTCCTTCTTATCTCTGACTACAGCCTTTCATTTAAAATCTAATTTATCTGTTATGAGAATCACTACCCCAGCCTTCTTTGGAAGCTCATTGGCATGAAAGATGCTTCTCCATCCCTTCACTTTCAGTCTGGATGTATCCTTAGGTTCACCTTAGGTTTTATCCTTTTTATGGGAGCATTTAGGCAGTTCACGTTGCGAGTGGTTATTGAGAGATTAGTTTTTACTGACATTGTGTTGCCTGTGAAGTCCTTGCTTCTATAGATTGTCCCCGTAATTTTCTGTTGTGTGACACTCTTGGGTTCTTTCCTCTTTTATAGATCCCCCTTAATATTTCTTGTAGTGCTTGCTTGGTGGTCACATACTGTTTTAAACATTGCTTGTCTTGGAAGCTCTTTATCTCTCCATCCATTTTGAATGTCAGTCTTGCTGGATAAAGTATTCTTGGCTGCATGTTATTTTCATTTAGTGCCTTGAATACATCTTGCCAGGCCTTTCTGGCTTGTTAGGTTTCTGTGGACAGGTCTGATCTTATTCTAATGGGCCTTTCTCTGTACATAAGGAATCTCTTCCCCCTAGCTGCTATCAAGAGCTCCTGCCTAAAATTATGATTCATCAGTTGCACGATCAGGTGTCTCAAGGTCTTTCTAGATCTTTGATCTTGGGGGGGGGGAGACCTTTCTGCCTCTAGGACACAAACGCTGGTTACATTCCCCAGATTTTCATGGAGAATTTGTTCTACTCTATCCTCTAGTCTTCTTTCTTTCTCTTGCCCCCAGGGATTCCAATAATTCTGATATTGGCACATTTCATGGCATTATTTATTTCCCTAATTCTGTTTCCATAGCTTCTAAGCTGTTTGCTCCAGGCCTCCTCCTGATCCCATTTCTCTATCAGTTTGTCCTCTAGATCACTGATTCTATCTTCTGCCTCAGTTACCCTAGCTGTTAGAGAATTTAGATTAGATTGGAACTCATTGATAGCATTTTTAAAATTTACTTGATAGACAGAGATCACAAGTAGGCAGAGAAGCAGGCAGAGAGAGAGGAGTAAGCAGGTTCCCTGCTGAGCAGAGAGCCCAATGCGGGGCTCGATCCCAGGACCCTGAGATCATGACCTGAGCCGAAGGCAGAGGCTTAACCCACTGAGCCACCCAGGTGCCCCTCATTGATAGCATTTTAAACTTCTTCCCTGGTGGCTTTCACTTCTGTCCTAATCAATTCCATGTTGTCACTATGGTTTTCTCCAACCTAGCCATTGCTTGGATAATTGTTAGCCTGAGTTCCCTTTCTGACATACTTTTTATGTCCATATCCAATAGCTCTGATGGCGAGGGCACAGTCTCTGAATGTTTCCTTTGTTGTGGATTCCTCCTCCTAGTCATTTTGGTGAAAGATGGCTGAGGGGATGTGTAGCTGAATGTATCAACTGTGATCCAGGCAAGGTGCACCCTGGAACACTTCTGAACAATAAGAAATCCCCACTGAAAAGAAAGAAAAAAGAAAAAAAAAGAGAGCAAGAGAGAGACAGGAAAAAACAAAAAAACAAAAACAACAGAAAAAAAGAGAGAAGACCCAGCCAGAAAGGTAAGATTTATAAAGTATACAGACAAAAACGGATAAACAAAAAAAGTAAGTGAGAAGAAAAAAAAAAGAACCCAGCCAAAATGAACCCTAAGTATAAGATTTATATACTACCAGAATAAAAACAAATACACAGAAACACTGGCAGAAGAAAAAGATGGGAGGGTGGTCATAAATCATCAGTGGGTGAGGAAGGTTATTTTGAATCTTCCTGGATGTATCTTGATATCTTTGTTAAAGGACTCAACTTTCCTGAGATAAAGGGGAATTAAAACTAGCTTACATATAGGGGTAGTACTGATTGGGGAAAGAAGATTACCTTGAAGCTTATCTCTATTTGAATATTAAAAAAAATAGAAAAGCAAAAGAAAAACACAGATATATGTATCAAAAAAAGTTCAAGTTAAAATGTTATTATGGAATTTGTTGTACTGAACCTCTTGTTGTGATGGTAAATAGGTTAAAGATTATAAAAATTAAAAAAGAATGAGAATAGTGGGAAAGAATTAAAAATAAAAGTTGTACCTATGAAGTATATGGGTTATAGGGCAATACTGGGAGCTTAATATCTTCTTTTCCCCTGATAGTGGGGTTTTACAGTTTTATGGGGACTTGTGGTGATTGTCCTCTTGTTTTTTTGGCTGGCTTTCTGGGGGAGGGGTCTGCTGCTTGGTTTTTCAGGCAGTCTTGATAGAGTTGAGTTTTCCTGCCCCCTATCAAGAGGCTGGGCTCTAAGGAAACCCGTTTTTCAGGATTTTGTTCTCTGGAGGTTTTTTGTTTTTTGTTTTCCCTTGGTGGTTTTTGGCGGTTTTTCAGAGGTTTAAAGGAAAGCAGACTTCACCCAGACCTTGGTCTCAGAGAGAAGCCTCAGTCTGTTCCCCTCTGGGTGGTCAAGAGCACATAGACTCCTCCTCTGCCACCTCCCACTGGCAGAGCATGTCCCCAGCCACAGTCTCAGGGGTTGCAGGAGCTCCTTCTTGTCTCTGTACCCCAGTGCTACTAAAGCCATAAGCAATATTAGTCCAGAGAGCCTACTTACATTGGCTGCTTTTGCTGCAGCTGTCTGGGCAGGTCCAGACCACTGGAGAGATCCCAACCTGAGATAGCGTGCTGAGATTTTCACCCCCACCTGGGCTGGGAGTGTTCATACCCATGGCTGGTCTTAGAGACCTCTGGCTAGCGCCCACACGGACCTCTTTCAGGGAAGGGTGTGGAGCACAGCTCAGGCCCTGGTATCACAGTGCATGTGTAGAGTGCAAAAGGCTGTGGTTCTAGAGAGTGCCAGCTGGCATCCACCCAGACTCTCTCACAGGCACGCCAGTGGCTCAGGGACCACAGCCCAGAGGATTCACCACACTCTCTTGCAGGGGTGGTCACTGGTGGTGGCTATTCTGGGTCCATGGGCTTAAGCCTGTTCCCCTGACAGCCTGATTCAACCAGTTTCCCCTTCAGATCTTCTGCTCTTTGTGAGTGCTTTTAACCAAACTCCAAGTTAATGCTGATTCCCAATCACAGGGCTCTTTCATATTGGGGTATTACTTTCCAAAGGGTCGCTTCTGGTGGCTCCCTCCCTCCCCCTTCTGTTTATCTTCCCATATCAGTCCAACATTCCCACCCAACTTTACCTGTCCACTGGTGTTGTCTGCCCCTGTAGAGATCCAGAAGTGTATAATCCTACATCCTGGCTGATTTCATGTGTGTTCAGAGTGTTCTGGTAGATAATCAGCCTATGTTAGGGGACTGGTTGAAATATGTCTCTTACTTCTCCGCCATCTTGCCCCCCCCCCCATCATTTCTTTCAATACTAACTCTCAGTGTGAATGGCCTAAATGTTCCCATGAAAAGGCACAAGGTTGTGGATTGGATAAAAAGACATGACCCACCCATATGCTATCTGCAAGAGAATAATTTTTAACCTAAAGACATCCAGACTGAAACTGAGGTGATGGGGAACCATGTCATGCCAACAGACCACAAAAGAAACCTAGGGTGGCAGTTTTCATATCAAATTATACTTTAACCTAAAGACTATAGTTAGAGACACAGAAGTACACTATATCATTCTTAAACAAGATATAACAATTGTAAACATCTATGCTCCCAAAATGGGAGCAGCCAACTACATAAGACTACTGTTAACCAAAATAGATGTAATGATAATAATACTTTAATAGTAGGAGACCTCAACACTCTCAGGAATAGACAGATCATCTAAGCAGAAGATCAACAAAGAAACAAGAGCTTTGAATTACACATTGGACGAGACCGACTTCATAGATATATATAGAACATTCCACCCAAAACAAGAGAATATTCATTTTTCTTGAACACTCACAGAACTTTCTCCAGAATAGACCACATACGGGGTCACAAATCAGGTCTCAACTGATGCCAAAAGACTGAAATTATTCCCTGCATTTTTTCAGACCACAATGCTTTGAAACTGCCATCAACCACAAGAAAATATTTGGAAGGAATTCAAATACATAGAAGCTATAGATGACCCTGCTAAATAATGTTGGGGTCAACCAGGAAATAAAAGAAAAACTTAAACAATTCATGGAAACCAATAAGAACAAAAACACAGGTGGTCCTAGGGTGAAAATACATATCTATCCAATCTTTACCAAAAAAGTAGAAAAATCCCCAAATCACAAGCTCACCTTATACCTAAATACAGCATCCTTCCCTGATTAAAACTTTTCAGAGAATAGGGATAGTGGGAACATTCCTCAATTTCATAAAAACCATCTATAAATAGCCCACAGCAAATAACATTCTCAATGGGGAAAAGCTGACAGCCTTTCCCTTAGATCAGGAACACAACAAGGATGCCCATTCTCACTATTATTCAACATAGTACTAGAACTCCTAGCCTCAGAAATGAGACAACAAAAAGAAATAAAAAAAAGTATTCAAACTGGCAAAGAAGAAGTCAAACTCTCTCTTCAAAGATAACATGACACTTTATGTGGAAAACCCAACAGACTCCAACCCCAAATTACTAAAACTCATACAGAAATTCAGTTATGTGGCAGGATACAAAATCAATGCTCAGAAATCAGTTACTTTTCTATACACTAACAATATAATTGTGGAAAGAGAAATAGGGAATCAATTCCATTTACAGTAGCACCAAAAACCATAAGATGCCTTGGAATAAACCTAACCAAAGAGGTGAAGGATGTATACTTGGGGAACTACAGAACACTCATGAAAGAAATTGAAGAAGACACAAAAAGATGGAAGACCATTCCATGCTCATGGATCAGAAGAATAAACATAGTTAAAATGTCTATACTGCTCAGAGCAATCTACACTTTCAGTGCCATCCCGATCAAAATTCCACAGGCATTTTCCAAATAGCTGGAACAAACAATTCTAAAATTTGTATGGAACCATAAAAAAACCCTGAATTGTTAAGAAAATGTTGAAAAAAGCAAAACAAAGCTAGTGGCATCATATTGCCTAATTTCAAGCTTTACTACAAAGCTGTGATCACCACAACAGCATAGTACTGGCACCACATGTTCCACACCAGTGGAACAGAGTAGAGAGTCCAAACATGGACCCACAACTCTATGGTCAAATAATATTCAACAAAGCAGGAAAAAATATCCAGTGGAAAAAAGACAGTCTCTTCAATAAATGGTGCTAGGAAAATTGGACATGTATAGGATAATTAAACTCGACCATTCTCTTATTGAAAATTGGCTATGTATAGGATAATTAAACTCGACCATTCTCTTATACCATACACAAAGATAAACTTAAAATGGATAAAATACCTGAATATGAGGGTGGAATCTATCAAAATCCTCAAAGAGAGCATAGGTAGTAACCTCTTCAACATTGGCCACAGCAACTCCTTTCAAGATATGTCTCGAAAGGCAAAGGAAACAAAAGCAAAAATGAACTTTTGGGACTTCATCAGGATCAAAAGCTTCTGCACAGCAAGGAAGGCAGTCAATAAAACACAAAGGCAACCCATGGAATGGGAGAAGATATTCGCAAATGACACTACAGACAAAGGGCTGATATCCAGGATCTATAAAGAACTCAAACTCAACACACACAAAACAGATAATCATGTCAAAAAATGGGCAGAAGACATGAACAGATAATTCTCCAGTGAAGACATACAAATGGCTAACAGACACATGAAAACATGTTCATCATCACTAGCCATCAGGGAGATTCAAATCAAATCCACATTGAGGTACCACCTTACACCAGTTAGAATGGCCCAAATTAACAAGACAAAAAAGAACAAATTTTGGAGAGGATGTGGAGAAAGGGGAACCCTCTTCCACTGTTGGTGGGAATGCCAGTGGGTGCAGCCACTTTGGAAAACAGTGTGGAGATTCCTTAAGAAATTAAAAATAGAGCTACCCTATGATCCTGCAATTGCCCTACTGGGTATTTACCCCAAAGATACAGATGCAGTGAAAAGAAGGGCCATATGTACCCCCAATGTTTATAGCAGCAATGGCCACAATCACCAAACTGTGGAAAGAACCAAGATGCCCTTCAAAAGACGAATGGATAAAGAAGATATGGCCCATGTATACAATGGAATATTATGCCTCCGTCAGAAAGGATGAATACCTAACTTTTTTATCAGCATGAACGGGACTGGAGGAGATTATGCTGAGTGAAATAAGTCAAGCAGAGAAAGTAAATTATCATATGGTTTCACTTACTTGTGGACCATAAGGAATAACATGGGGGACATTAGAAGAAGGAAAGTAAAAAGTGAATTGGGGGAAATTGGAGCGGGAGACAAGCCATCAGATTGTGGACTTCCAGAAACAAACTGAGGGTTTTGGAAGGGAGCGGGATGGGGGATTGGGTGAGCCTGGTGTTGGGTATTAAGGAGGGCACATATTGCCTGGAGCACTGGGTGTGGTACATAAACAATGGATCTTGGAACACTGAAAAATTAAATTAAGTTAAAATAAAATAATAAAAGGAAAGGAAAATTTTAAACTGATATATAAAAGTATCATGAGAAAAAAACCTTGGATTCTATTTATAATTTTCCTATAGTCCTAGGGTTTTGCATTTCTGTTTGCTCCATAAACTTGGTATTTGCCGGCTGTTCCAACTGGTCTTCTGGTCATAGGGCCTGGTGCACATAAGGCCAGGTAGAGTTGTACCATCTGTTGCCAGGCGGCTGGGCTCAGTGTAATCTCCTTCTGGTTGCTCTATGTGGCTTTTATTCCCTGAAGGTTTTCCAAGCTGTTTTAGAGGGTGAAAATAGAAATGGCCATGTTCTGATCTCCAGCCCCAGACATAAAAGATCACAGCCCTGTTTTTTTCAAAAAACTCTCAGGTAAAAGCAGTATTCACCATTGTGTGGTGAAAATCTGCAGACTCCTGCCATATGTGCCCACACCAGTTCTCCTGGGGGAAAGCAGAGGGTCACCACAGTTCTGCCCTTTGCAGGGCCCGGCATGGAGAGCATGGAGAGCTGTTTATGAGAAAATTGAGCTAGGAATTCCCACCCAGGCTCGCTGACTGTAGCCAGTTTTCCTTCTCCAATACTTGGTAACTCTGCAGCTCAGACACCCCAATTCTTTTTATGACCCCAGGGATTTTGAGGTCATATTGTTACACCTAGGATTCTACCCTGCTTCACCATCTGAGCACCTTTCAGGCAGCAATGTCTTTCATTGGAACAGACTTCTAAAAATTCCAATTTTGCACTCTGGAGCTATATCCCTTTCCAGTAGCTAGTGTACAGAATTTCTCTCCCTCCCACGGTTTATTTCCTGATATTTCCCCTCACATTCACTTCTCTGCATCTCCTACTTTGCAAAAAGTGTTCACTTTACTATTTGTAGAATTCCTGCAATTCTTTTCTTACATTTCAGATTGGTGTTCAGAATGATTTGAGTTATCTAGCTAAATTCAAGAGACCAGATGAAAGGAGGTCCCCTAATCTTCTATCTTGCCTCCCTTCCCAAATAGGCATTAATTCTTTAAATGTTTAGTAGAATTCTGCTGAAGACCATCTGGCCCTGGACTCTTGTTTGCTGGTTGTTGTTTTTTTTTTTTTTACTCCTTCCATTTCTTTGCTGGGTATGAGTCTGTTCAAGTTTTCTCTTTCTTCCTGTTTCAGTTTTGGTAGTTTATATGTTTCTAGGAATACACCCATTTCCTCCAGATTGCTTAAATTTTTGGCATAGAGTTGCTCATAATATGTTCTTATAATTGTTTGTATTTCCTTGGTCTTAGTTGTGATCTCTCTTCTTTCATTGGTGATTTTATTAATTTGGGTCCTTCTCTTTTCTTTCTGATAAATTTGGCTAGGGTTTTATCAATCTTACTAGTTTTTTTTCAAAGGACCTGCTCCTAGTGTTTTTGCTCTGTTCTAATTTTTTTTTAATTTCTATATAATTAATTTCCATATTATGTTTTCTGCTCTAATCTTTATTATTTCTCTTCTCTTGCTGGATTTTGGCTTTATAAGCTGTTTTATCTCCAACTCCTTGAGATGTTAGTTTAGGTTGTGTATTTGAAGAAGGCCTGTATTGTTATATACTTCCTTCTTAGGACCATGTTTTTTGTACCCTAAAGGTTTTGAATTGTCATGTTTTCATTTTCATTTGTTTCCATGTATTTTTTAAATTCATCTTTAATTTTCCTAACCTCTATGTTTTGTGGTCCTTCCAAATATCTTCTTGTGATTGACTTCATGTTTCATAGCACTGTCGTCTGAAAATATGCATGTATGATCTCAATCTTTTTGTATTGGTTGAGACCTGATTTGTGACGAAAGCAGGATGTGATCTATTTTGGAGAATGTTCTATGTGCACTCAAAAAGAATATGTATTCTGCTAGTTTAGGATGAAATGTTCTGCATATATCTGAGAA
Source organism: Taxidea taxus jeffersonii (assembly GCA_003697995.1). NCBI lineage: Eukaryota > Metazoa > Chordata > Mammalia > Carnivora > Mustelidae > Taxidea > Taxidea taxus. Next base: position 88,638 of record ML108906.1, on the reverse strand, counting down.
GTTCATCTAGTCCAGTGGGTCATTCAAAGACCTATTTCCTTGTTAATCTTCTGCTTAAATGACCTGTCCATTGCTGTGAGTGGGGTGTTAATGTCCTTTACCATTATTGTATTACTATTAATGAATTTATTTAATTTTGTTATTAATTGGTTTATATACTTAGCTCCTCCCAAATTAGGGGCATACATACTTTTACAATTGTTAGGACTTATTGGATAGTCCCTTTCATTGTGATATAGTGTCCTTCATCTCTTATTACAGTCTTTGGTTTAAATCTAATTAGTCTGATATAAGGATGGCTTCTCCATCTTTCTTTTGATGTACATTAGAATAATAAACAGTTTTCCACACCCTTGCTTTCTTTTATTTAAAGATTTTATTTATTCATTTGAGACAGAGGGAGCATGAGTGGGGGAGGAGCAGAGGGAGAGAGAGAAGCAGACTCCCTGCTGAGAAGGGATTCCCTATTCCAAGCTAGATCCTGGGACTCCAGGATCATGAGCTGAGCTGAAGGCAGATACTAAGCCTGCTGAGCCACCCAGGTGCCCACACTCTCAATCTAAAGATGTCTTTGAGTCTAAAATGAGTCTCCTGTAAGCACCATATAGATGGGTCTTGTTTTTTAATCCATTCTGATACCCTATGACTTTTGATTGGAGCATTTAGTGCACTTATATTCAGAGTAATTATTGAAAGATGTGAGTTTAGTGCATTGTATTACCTGTAAAGTCACTGGCCCTGTAGATTGTCTTTGTTCCTTTCTGTTCTTTGTTACTTTTGGGCTCTTCTTTTGCTCAGAAGATCCCTTTAATATTTCTTGCAGGTTTTGGTATAGTGCCCACAAATTCCTTTAGTTTTTGTTTGTCTTGGAAACGATCTCTCTTTTCCTTCTGAATGACAGCCTTGCTGGATAAAGTATTCTTGGATGCGTATTTTTTCTACTGCATCTACTAGCAAGTTGAATATATCACGTCAGCCCTTTCTGGCCTGCCAGGTCTCTTTGGACAGATCTGCTGCTAGCCTTATGTGTCTACACTTTTAGGTTAAGGACCTCTTGTCTTTATTTTTTTTCAGGATTTTCTCATTATCTTTGTAAATTACAAGCTTCACTATAATATGTTGAGGTGTTGATCTATTTTTGTTTATTTTGAGGAGGAGTTCTCAGTGCCTCCTGGACATGAATGTCTGTTTCCTTCCCCAGATTAGGGAAGTTCTCAGGTATAATTTGTTCAGTTAAGCCTTCTGCCTTTTTTCCTGCTCCTCATCTTCTGGGATTTCTATTACATGGATATTATTTTACTTTATGGAATCTGAGTTCTCTAAGTCTCCCTTTGTGAACTAAAAGTTTTCTATTCCTCTTCTTTCAGCTTCCTTATTTTCCATCATTTTGTCTTCTACATTACTTATTTGCTATTCTGCTTCATTCATTTTCATTTTAATGACTTCTGCTTGGGAGTGCATCCAGTAATACCATTTTTAATTTTGGCCTGAATAGATTTTAGTTCTTTTATTTCTACAGTAAGGGGTTCTTTAATGTCTTTTATGCTTTTTTAAAGCCCAGCTTGCATCTTTGTTATCATTGTTTTAATTCTGGCTCAGACATCTTACTTATATCCATATTGATGAAGTCCCTGGAAGTGGGTACTACCTCCTGTTCTTTCTTTTGTGGTGAATTTCTCCATCATGTCATTTTGACCAAAGAAGTAAGGAAGAAGAAAGAAAAACCCACCACCACCACCATCACTACCACCAACAAAAACTTCAGGAAATGTTTCTGTTGTATGCTTTATACACTCTGCTATTGTCTTTTTTAAAAGATTTTATTTATTTATATGACAGACAGAGATCACAAGTAGGCAGAGAGGCATGCAGAGAGAGAGAGAGAGAGAGGAGGAAGCAGGCTTGCCACTGAGCAGAGAGCCCAGCGTGGGGCTCGATCTCAGGACCCTGAGATCATGCCCTGAGCTGAAGGCAGAGGCTTTAACCCACTGAGCCACCCAGGTGCCCCTCTGCTACTGTTTTTTGTCTGCTTTTCCCACTGGTTCATCCTCTACAGAGTTACTTCTTGTTTGTAGTGGGTGATGTTTGGACCTTTAACTAGGTGTGCTTTGATTGGCTTGTTCAGATAAGCATGGAAAAGAAAAATAAAATTTAAAAAATGCCTGATCCAAGACAAGAGAAAAGGAAAATGAAAAAAATGCCAACAGACAAATAACTTTAAGTGTCTTTTCAAAGAATAAGGAAAAAGAAGGGAAAAGGTAAGCAAGGAAGAAAAGAGAAAAAAAAAGGGAGCCTAATCTGAGAAATAATAGGAAATAAACAAACCAACAAATGAACAAAAAATTATAAGCCTGATAACAAGAAAAAAAAGGAAAAAATATATAAATGACAAAAACTAAAAATAAGAAATAGAAAAATAAAAGTGAAAAAATTTAAAAAATTAACAAAGGAAAAAAAAATAGAAGGAAGCCTGGTCTGATATCCAACAGAAGCTGATGTTTTGGAGCATTTTTTGATCAGTAGACTTGATACATGTTGGACTTCTGAGGGAAAGCTTGCTGTGCTGCCTCACATCCTGACTTCCCCTTTCATGGATGCCTCTGCCAGGTGCAGGGAGCAGGGTTTAGTATATGGGACTGCAGCCTCCACTGGACACACTGCCTTTCTCTCTGAAGTCTGACTGTGCTGGTGGGCTGTGGGGGATGGTGGGGAAAGGACAGATGGTGGAGGAGGAAGAATTTTACATCACTCTGCCCTCTTGTCCCTGGGAAGGGAACACTTGGCCACAGAAACTCAGGAGGTCCTCACAGAAAAGTAAACAATATCTTGTGTCCCCAGGCTTTCTTCAGTTTCCTGCCCTTAACCTGTCTGTTCCTGGGCCATCCACGCACCCAGTGCCACAGATCTGTAATTTATCTCTGGCTGGTGGCTGGATTCAAAACTTAAAGGGCATGGCAAAGTAAAGACCCACTCCCCTTCCCTGGAGGAGAGCCTTGCAACACACTCAGCACCATACTGTGTCAGAAAAGCAGTTGCATAATTTTTCTTGGAGGCTGTAGTTTATCGTAAGGCTCAGCAAAAAGCTGGAACCAATTTATTGGCTGTCTGTGCATGACTCAGTACCCTATTCTGTTCTGTCCCAGAAAAGCAGTTGCTCAGAGGCTTAAATCTATTGTGGCAGACAGCAAAACAAGCAGTGTCCAGATTCTCTTCAGTCTGCCTGGGTCTTTGTTTTTTGGCTCATTTCTTCCCAGAAAAGCAGCCACTCAGGGCAAACACAGAGGTTTAACCCTATTGTGGCTCACACAGCTGTCCCTGCTGTTGAGCATCAGCTCAATGGCTCCCAATTGACCTTTTGTCCTTAGGGAGGCAAAATACACTCTTCCTAATGTACTCTGGGAAGGGGAACAATCTCTCTCATTGTAACCCAGGCATCTCCCGAATGCCAGTTACTGTGTGATCCCTACCCATTGTGCTATCTCCCACTTTCTCCCTCTCTTTGACTTTGCCCTGCAAAAAGGACCCCCCAGCACTGCTTCATGGCCCCACAGTCCCCTCCTCCAGCTCATTGCTCTGAACCTTGCATCTGCCACATTCTCTCCCTCTGATTGTGCAGATTGTTCTCTTAATCCTCAGATCAATTTCCTAGGTGTTCAAAATAGTTGGATGTTGATCTAGCTGTGCTCAAGGGACAAGACAAGCTCAGAGTCATCCTACTACTCTGCTATCTTAACTTTGCCTGTGGACACTTATATCTTTTATCCTGCTTTCCTACTCCTGCTCAGTTCTCCTTAAATAAATGAATTCGAGGGTGTAAGAAAGAAAAGAAAAGATGAGAAATGTGAAGTTGATTTTATATGTCAATTTGGTTGGGTCACAGTGCACAGATATTTGGTCAAACCTTATTCTGGATGTTTTTGAGATTAACATTTATAAATTCTGTATGAGATTAACATTTAAGTTGGTAGATTCTTTAATTATTATTATTTTTTACTATGTTATGTTAGTCACCATACAGTACATCATGTTTATGTATAACAACCAGTGCTTCATGCAATACATGTCCTCCTTAATATCCATCACTGGACCAACCCATCTCCCCACCTTGCACCCCTCTGAAACTCTCAGTTTGTTTCTGGGAGTCCACAGTCTCTCATGGTTCATCTCCCCTTCAGATACCCTCCCTCCTTCATTTTTCCCTTCCTTCTTCTAATGTCTTCCATGCTATTCCTTATGTTCCACAAGTAAGTAAAACCATATGATAATTGGATTTCTCTGCTTGATTTATTTCACTCAGCATAATCTCCTCCAGTCCCATCCATGTTGATGTTGATGCAAAAATAGTAGATTTTGAGTAAAGCAGATTGCCCTCTACAGTATGACTAGGCATACTTCATCTAATTAGTTGAAAGCTTTAACAGAACGAAGATTGACCCCTCTCCCCAACTATTCCCAAGTAAGAAGGAATTTTGTCAGTAGGCTGTCTTTAAACTCAATCTGTAACTCTTCCCTGATTCTCCAGCATGCTGGCCTACCCAACATATTTTGGACTTACCAAGCCTTCACAATCATGTACAATTCCTTCAAATAAATTTCCCTCTTTCTCTTTCTTTCCCTCTGAATACATACATACACACACATACATATGTGCATTATGAATATGTATGTATATACATGTTCATCCTTGTTGTACATATATATTTATGTATACATACATATATGTGTGTATACACATACATGCACACACATAAATACATTTATGCTTCTCTTGTTTTTTTTTTTGGACAACCTTGACTAAAATAAGAAGTGAAGATAAGATAGGGGACTTCAGCATGGTTAACCCATTTTACAAATAAAAACTCAAAGCAAATGTAAAGACAATTAGAATAGTGCTATTCTTTCTCCCATTCCTCTGCCATAACAAATTCTTCTCTGAAGCTGTGACAAATGCTGGGACTAATTCTATTTTCTTCACCATTGCATCCTCAATGCTTACCACAACTTTTGCCACATTCTAGGCTCTTGGTAATTGTTGGTTGAATGAATGAATGGTTAATATTCTTAATTATATGACAAAGGGAAGGACTAAATATTCAATGTCACAGGAGCATGAAAATATATAACACAGTTAGGAATGGTGCAAGGTTGAAGGTGTTTGGGAACAGGATGGCTAGAAATAAATCTGGAAATGTAGTGTTGAGAAATGGAACTTTATCCTAGTGAGTAGCAGGGAGCAATCAACAAAACTAAAAGGCAACCAACAGAATGGGAAAAGATATTTGCAAATGTCCTATCTGATAAAGGTTTAGTATCCAAAATTTATAAAGAACTTATCAAACTCAACACCCCCCAAATAAATATAATCCAATTAAAAAATGAGCAGAAGACATGAATAGATATGTTCCCAAAGAAGACAACCAGATGGCAAAAACATGAAAAGGTGCTCAACATCACTTATCATCTGGAAAGTGCAAATCAAAACTACAATGAGATATCACCTCACACCTGTCAGAATGGCTAAAGGAACAACAGAGCAGAAGAGGATGTGGAGAGAAAGTAAAACATTACTATGATCTAGCAATTACAGAATAGGTACTTACCTAAAGAATACAAAAATATGAATTCAAAGGAATAGATGCACTCTGATATTTTTAAAAGATTTATTTATTTATTCATTTGACAGACAGAGATCACAAGTAGGCAGAGAGGCAGGCAGAGAGAGGAGGAAGCAGGCTCCTCGCTGAGCAGAGAGCCCGATGAGGGGCTCGATCCCAGGAGCCTGGGATCATGACCTGAGCTGAAGGCAGAGGGTTTAACCCCCTGAGCCACCCAGGCGCCCCCAGATCATTTTTATCACCTGGGGAAGAAACCTCATATCTGTTAGCAACCACTTCTCATTCTCTTTGCCCTCCTCCCCACAACACTGCAAGCTACTTTCTGTCCATGTACTTGCCTTTAGTGGCTTATTTTCTATATTTCATATAAATTAAACCACACAATATGTGACCTTTTGTGTCTGGCTTATTTAACTTTGCATGATACTTTCAATGTTCACCTATGTTGTAATATCTGTCAGTACTTTATTCCTTTTTGAAGCTGAATTATATTCCATTGTATGGTTATTATCAATTGATAGACATTTAGTTTGCTTCTACTTTCAGGCTATTATAAACAATGATGTTATGAACATTTGTAGAGAAGGTTTTTGGGAATGTTTTTTCATTTCTCTTTGGTGTACACCTAGGAGTAGAATTTGGGTCAAATAATAACTTTTTGAGGAATCAACAAGTTGTTTTCCATATTGGTTGTACAATTGCACCTTTCCACAAATATTGTATGAAGGTCTCAATTTTTTCACATCCTTGCCAACAGTTTTTATTTTCCTTTTTTAAAACTTTCCCCTTTGGTAGATGTAAAGTGTTTTTTTTTTTTAAATTAATTTTCTTTTCAAACAACTTTATTTTCAGGATGGAAATATTTTTTCTCATTATCTTTGCTTGTTATAATGCATTCAGGTAATACAAATTGCTATCAAGATAAAAATGAAAATGTCCCACAACTCCATCCACCCAATGATAACAACTATTAGCTCTTGGAGTAGGGCAATAGTTTGAAGGGCTATTTCAGCCAAGACTTGCAATATCTGCATTGTTGAATATATCTATATAGGGACAGAAGTTCTTGTTTGTCAGAGTTCTGGATAAATACTGTCCAGTTCTTGAAAATCACCCACATTTTCCCCTTCTCTACCTCCTGTTTACACAATCTTCAGATAATTGCTTAGAAATGGTTTTATTTAGTCAAGTGCTTCTCCCATCTGGCTTATGTTTTTGAACTGAAAAAAGGAGTAACTATTTATTGAGCTTCTTTGAGACACCAGGCATGGTTTTAAGACACCTTCATTGTATTACCTTTTTAATATTCAAAACAGGTTTATGAGGAAGGTCTTATTGTCATTCTACTTCATGGACTGAAACAGAGGCTGAATAATTTAAAAGTAACAAAATAAGATCGGAGAGCAAGACAAACTGTAAGAAACCCTTAATAATAGGAAACAAACTAAAGGTTGCTAGAGGTAAGGGAGGTGGAGGGATGGGGTAACTGTATGATAGATATTAAGAAGGGTACATGATGTGATGTAATGAGCACTGGGTATTATATAAGACTGATGAATCATTGACCTCTACCTCAGAAACCAGTAATATATTATATGTTAATTAATTGAATTTAAATTTAAAAAGTAACTTACTAGTGAATCTAAGGCCATGATTTTCCAACCTGGGTCTGGCAACTGAAAAACTGTTTTGTTTTGTTTTTCATTTCAGCATGCAACATCATTTGGTGGTTACTTCTTTATTACAATTTTTATTACTTCAGTTAATCACATATTTTAAGTAGTTAGTGGTAAATAAAAGGACAATGCAATAAGAAACTGAATAAGAAAATATTTCAAAAACACAGTTATTACTTACTCATACTGTAGGACTATTAAATATCTTTAAACATTCTGACAGTTTTAGTGATGCTTAATAGCCTATTAACATAATTTAAGATGGACAATTTGATAAGTCTTGAAACATGAGTGTTACTGAGACACCATCACAGCACAGTCAAGGTAATGTGAGTATCAATCATGTCCAGAAGTTTCTTTTTACCTTATTGTTATTATTCCTTCCTTTTTCACTTGCATGCACTCCCATCCTCAAACAACCACGAATGCGCTATTACTATAGATTAGCTTGCATATTCTAAAGTTTTTATAAATAGAATCATTTACTATACACTCTTTTCTTTTTAATCCAGCTCTTTCACTCAACTTAATTATTTTGAGAGTTATCCATGTTGCAGGGAATCTCAGTAGTTCCAATTTATGGGTGAGGACTAATTTTATTGTATAGATACATGTAGTTTATTTATCCATTCACTGGATGGATATATGGGTTCCAGTTTTTGACTATTGTAAACAAAACAGATATGAGCATTCATGTCTTTGTACAGAGATATGATTTTATTTCTTTTGAGTAAATACCTAAGAGTGAAGTGGTTAGATCATATAATGTATGTTTACATACTTTAAAAATCTTTTTAAAAATTAGCTTTATTGGGCACTTGGGTGGCTCAGTCATTAAGGGTCTGCCTTCGGCTCAGGTTATGGTCTTAGCATCCTGGGATGGAGCCCCACATCAGGCTCCCTGCTTGGTGGGAAGCCTGCTTCACTTCCCCTGCTTGTGTTCCCTCTCTTGCTGTCTCTATCTGTCAAATAAATAAAATATTTAAAAAATTAGCTTTATTGAGGTATAAATTACATACCTTAAAATTAATCATTTTGAGTAAATTTTGATTTACAGAGCTGTAAACCACAATACAACTTTAGAGAATTTTCACCACCTTAAAAAGACCTGCATCTACACTTAGCTCCAGGCAACCACTAATCTACTTTGTGTTTCTATAGATTTGCTGTTTCTGGCTTGAGGGCTAGAGCTGGAGTGGGCAGCAAGGGTATGAGAAGGTATCTCACTGTGGTTTTGATTTGGATTTCCCTGATGCTGAGTGATGTTGAGAACTTTTTCATGTGTCTGTTGGCCATTTGGATGTCTTCTTTGAAGAAATGTCTGTTCATGTCTTCTGCTTATTTCTTGATTGGATTATTCTTTAGGTATTGAGTTGTTAAGTTCTTTATAGATTTTGGATACTAGCCCTTTATGTGATATGTCATTTGCAAATATCTTCTCCTATTTTATCAGTTGTATTTCGGTTTTGTTGACTGTTTCCTTTGTTGTATGAGGCTTTTTATCTTGATGAAGTCCAAATAGTTCGTTTTTGCTCTTGCTTCCCTTTGGCGATGTTTCTAAGAAGAAGTTGCTGAAGCTCAGGTTGAACAGGTTGCTGCCTGTGTTCTCAAGGATTTTGATGAACTCCTGTCTCATATTGAGGTCTTTCATGTATTTGAGTCTATTTTTGTGTGTGGTGTAAGGAAATGGTCCAGTTTCATTTTTCTGCATGTGGCTGTCCAATACTTCCAACACCATTTGTTGAAGAGATGGTCTTTTTTCCATTGGACATTCTTTCCTGCTTTGTCGAAGATTAGTTGGCCATAGAGTTGAGGGTTTATTTCTGGGCTCTATATTCTATTCCATTGATATATGTGTCTGTTTTTTTGCCAGTACCATACTGTCTTGATGATTACAACTTTATAATAGAGCTTGAAGTCAGGAATTGTGATGCCACCAGCTTTGGTTTTCTTTTTCAACATTCCTTTGACTATTCAGCATCTTTTCTGTTTCCATAAAAAATTTAGGACTAATTGTTTCATTTCTTTGAAAAAAGCTGATGGTATTTTGATAGCGATTGCATTGAATGTGTAGATTTCTCTAAGTAGCATAGACATTTTAACAATATCTATTCTTCCAATCCATGAATATGGAATGTTTTTCTATTTCTTTGTGTCTTCCTCAATTTCTTTCATGAGTATTCTATAGTTTTCTGAGTACAGATTCTTTGCCTCTTTGGTTTGATTTATTCCTAGGTATCATATGATTTTGGCTGCAATCATAAATGGGATCAACTCCTTAATTTCTCTTTCTTCTGGCTTGCTCTTGGTGTAAAGAGATGCAACTGATTTCTATGCGTTGATTTTATATCCTGACATTTTACAGAATTTCTGTATGAGTTCTAGCAGTTTTGTGGTGGGGTCTTTTGGGTTTTCCACATAAAGTATCATATCATCCACAGAGAGTGATAGTTTGACTTTTTCTTTGCTGATTTGGATTCCTTTTATGTGTTTTTGCTGTCTTGTTGGTGAAGCTAGGACTTATAGTACTATGTTGAATAACAGTGATGATAATGAACATCCCTGCAGTATTCCTGACCTTAGGGAAAAGCTCTCATTTTTTTCTCCATTGAGAATGATATTTGCTGTAGGTTTTTCATAGACAGCTTTTATGGTATTGAGTTATGTACTCTCTACACCTACACTCTGAAGAGTTTTAATCAAGAAAGGAGGTTGTACATTCTAAAATGCTTTTTCTGCATCTGTTGAGAGTATCATATAGTTCTCATTCTTTCTTTAATTAATGTAGTGTTTCACATTGATTGATTTGCAGATATTGAACTATCATTGCAGCCCAGGAATAAATCCCACTTGGTCGTGGTGAATAATCCTTTTAATGTACCATTATATCCTATTGGCTAGTATTTTGGTGAAAAATTTCACATCCATTGTTCATCAGGGATATTGGTCTGTAATTCTCTTTTCTGATGGGATCTTTGTCTGGTTTTGGGATCAAGGTAATGTTGGCCTCATAAAATGAGTTTGGAAGTTTTCCTTCATTTCTATTTTTTGGAGCAGTTTCAGGAGAATAGATATTAATTCTTCTTTAAATGTTTGGTAGAATTCCTCTGGGAAGCCATCTTTCCCTGGGCTCTTGTTTATTGGGAGATTTTTTGATGACTCTTTCAATTTCCTTGTTGGTTATGGGTCTGTTCAGGTTTTCTATTTCTTCCTGGTTCAGTTTTGGTAGTTTATGCATCTCTAGGAATGCATTCATTTCCTCCATGTTGTATAATTTGCTGGCATATAGTTATCCATAACATTTTTTAAATAATTATTTCTATTTCTTTGGTGTTTGTTGTGATCTCTCCTCTTTCACTCATGATTTTATTAAGTTGGGTCCTTTCTCTTTTCCTTTTGTTATGTCTGGCCAGGGGATTATCAATCTTTTTAACTCTTTCAAAGAACAAGCTCCTGGTTTCATTGATCTGTTCTACTGTTCTTTTGGTTTCTATTTCATTGATTTCTTTATTATCTTTATTAACGTTATTATATCTCATTTGAGAAATAATCTGATTTTTATTATTTCTCTTCTGCTGGGTTTGGGCTTTATTTGCTGTCCTTTTTCCAGCTCCTGGAGGAGCTGGAGGTGTAGGGTTAGGTTGTATATTTGAGACCCTTCTTGTTTCTTGAGAAAGGCTTATATTGCTATATGCTTCCCTTTTTGGACCACCTTTGCTGCATCCCAAATATTTGAAAAATTGTGCTTTCATTTTTATTTGTTTCCATGAATTTTTAAAAAATTCTTCTTTAACTTCCTGGTTAACCCATTCATTCTCTAGTAGGATGCTCTTTAGCCTCCGTGTATTTGAGTTCTTTCCAAGTTTCCTCTTCTGATTGAGTTCGAGTTTCAAAGCATCTGGTCTGAAAATATGCAGGAAATGGTCCCAATCTTTTGGTACAAGTTGAGTCCTGATTTGTAAATTAGGATGTGATCTATTCTGGAGAATGTTCCATGTACACATAGAGAAGAATGTATATTCTGTTGCTTTGTAATGGAATGCTCTGAATATATTTGTCATGTCCATCTGGTCCAGTGTGTCATTTAAAGCCTTTATTTCCTTGTTGATCTTTTGCTTGGATGATCTGTCCATTTCAGTGAGGGGGGTTGTTAAAGTCCTCTAGTAGTATTGTCAATGTGTTCCTTTGATTTTGTCATTAATTGCTTTATATAGTTGGTTGATCCCATGTTAGGGGCATAGATATTTAAAATTGTTAGATCTTCTTGTTGGACAGACCCTTTAAGTATGCTACAGCGTCCTTCCTCATCTCTTATTATAGTCTTTGGCTTAAAATCTAATTGATCTGATATAAGGATTGCCACCCCAGCTTTCTTTTGATGTCCATTAGCATGGTAAATTTTTTTCCACCCCCTCACTTTAAATCTGGAAGTGTCTTTGGGTGTAAAATGAGTTTCTTGTAGAGAGTATATTGATGGGTCTTTTTTTTTTATCCATTCTGATACCCTGTGTCTTTTTATTGGGGGCATTGAGCCCATTTACAGTCAGGGTGACTATTGAGAGGTATGAATTTAGTGCTATTGTATTGCCTGTAAGGTGACTGTTACTGTATATTGTCTCTGTTCCTTTCTGGTCTACTACTTTTAGTCTCTCTCTTTGCTTAGAGGATCCCTTTTGATATTTCCTGGAGGGCTGGTTTGGTGTTTGCAAATAATCTTGTAATTTTTGTTTGTCCTGGAAGCTTTTTATCTTTCCTTCTCTTTTCAATGACAGGCTAGCTGGGTATAGTATTCTTGGATGCATAATTTTCTCATTTAGTGCTCTGAATATATCATGCCAGTTCTTTCTGGCCTGCCAGATCTCTGTGGATACATCTACCACCAATCTAATATTTCTAGCATTGTGGGTTACCAACCTCTTGTTCCCAAGATGGTTTCAGGATTTTCTCTTTGTCTCTGAGACTTGTAAGTTTTACTATTAGCTGTCAGGGTGTTGAGCTATTTTATTGATTTTGAGGGGGCTCTCTGTGCCTCCTCGATTTTGGTGCCTGTTTCCTTCCCCAGGTTAGGGAAGTTCTCTGCTATAATTTGCTCCACTATACCTTCTGTCCCTCTCTTTAATCTTCTTCTTCTGGGGTCCCAATTACCCTAATATTATTTCATGTTATGGTATCACTTATGTCTCGCATTCTCCCCTTGTGATTCAGAAGTTGTTTATCTCTTTTTTTCTTAGCTTCTTTATTCCCCACCATTTGGTCTTCTGTATCACTAATTCTATCTTCTATCTCACTTACCCAGCAGTTAAAGCCTCCATTTTCATTGCACCTCATTAATAGCCTTTTTTAATGTCAACTTGGTTAGATTTTAATTCTTATATTTCTCCAGAAAGGGATTCCCTAGTATCCTTTGCTTTCTTCAAGCTCAGCTAGTATCTTTATAATCGTCATTCTGTACTCTAGCTCTGACATCTTACTAATGTTCATATTGATTAGGAACAGCTGGTACATCTTTTTTCTTCTTCTTCTTCTTTTTTTTTTTTTTGAGGTGTTTTTCCATTTTGTCATGTTGTCCAGGGAAGAATATATGAATAAGAGGACAAAATGCTAAAAGAGTAACAATGAGCCCAGAAAAATATACACTAAACAAATCAGAAAAGACCATAAACTGGGGGGTGGGGGAGAAAAAGAAAATGATTATGTTGGTGAGTAGAACAGAGCCACACACTGGATTTTGGGTGTGTTTTGACCTGTTAGGAGAAACGTCCTCTCAAATTTTTAAGGAAAAAAAAAAACCCTTATATGTATACAACAGGAAGGGTAAATACAATGAAAGGATGGGATATAACTGTAAAGATGAAAATTTAAAAAGATTTAAAAAAATAAATTGGTAAGAAGTTGATTGAAAAAAGAAAGAAAAAATTAAAGAAAAAAAGAAAGAGAATGTGATCAGGCAGGAGACTAGAACAAATCCATACACTAGATTTAGGGTATATTTTGGTCTGTTAGAAGAAACTGTATCCCAAAATTTAAAAGAAAGAAAGAAAGAAAAAAAAATATATGTACACAAAAAATTAAGGTCAAATACAATGAAGAGATAGAATATGAGTGTAAAAATGAAAATTAAGGTTTTTAAAAAAGAATTGCTAGGGTGAGGAGTCAAGATGCTGGAGGAGTAGCAGGCTGAGATGACATCAGGTAGCAGGAGGTCAGCTAGATAGCTTATCAAACCATTCTGAACACCTACAAATCCAACAGGAGATCGAAAAGAAGAGGAGCAGCAATTCTAGAAACAGAAAATCAACCACTTCCTGAAAGGTAGGACCTGGGGAGAGTTGAATCCAAAGCAACGGGAAGATAGACCTCGGGGAGGGACTGGCTCCTGGCAAGAGGTGGAGTAACAGAGCACCAAATCTGAACTTTTAAAAGTCTGCTCCACTGAGGGACATTGCTCCAGAGGCTAAGCAGGGCTGGAGCCCTTGTGGGGACAGCATGGTCTCAGGTCCATGGGGTCACCAAAGGATCATGGGTGTCTGAGTATTGCAGAGCTCACAGGTATTAGAGCAGGGAAGCCGGCTACAGAGACAGAGTCAAGGACTGAGCTCTCCACTTGGGGTTACCATAAACTGTGATTCAGGGCACAGTCAGGCTACTGCTCTTTGAGCAGGGACCCCACAAGAGGCAGATCCAGGGAGACCTCCCTGGAAGAGTGGCAGTGATCTGCTGGGTTTGGGAACTCCAGGAAGGGCTGTGTGCCAGAGACAGACACTCAGTCACAGGCTAGGTGACCTCGGCACGCAGCCCGAGGCCAGGAAGACAGGAGTGATTGGACACTTTTCTCCAAGGGTGCACTGAGGAGTGGGGCCTCGAGCTCTCTGCTCCTCTGGGCCGGAGAGTGTAAGGCTGCCATTTTCATTCCCGACCTCCAGAACTCTATGGAAAGCGACCAGGGAACAAAAGCTCCCAAGAGTGAACCAGAGCAGATTACTTAGTCCTGGCAAGGGTGATGCAATTCCACGTCAGGCAAAGACACTTGAGAATCACTACAACAGGCACCTCTCCCAGAAGACCAGCAAGAAATCCCGCCCAGACCAAGCTCACTTATCAAGGAGAACAGCGGAATTCCAGAGGAGGAGAAAACAAAGCGTGGAATTCATGGCTTTCTCTCCATGATTCTTTAGTCTTGCAAAGTTGATTATTTTTTAAATTTTATTTTTATTCTTATTCTAATTTTTAAAAAATTTTACTCTTTCCTCTTTTGACATTTTTAACTAGTTTATCTTAACAATACCTTTCATAAAAAATCTTTTTGAACCTTCATTATTATAGTCATACTTTATCCCTCATTGTATCTAACTTTATTTTTGGTATACACATAGGGTTTTTCTTCTAAAAATTTTTCGGATACAACTCCTAATAGATCAAAATATACCCTAAATCTAGCACAGGGCTTTGTTCTAGTCTCCAGACTGAGCAAATTCTCTCCACTTTCTTTTTCTTTCTTTTCCCAACCAACTTATCTTATCAACTCCTTTGTGAATTAAAAAAAAATTCATCTTTACAGTCATATTCCATCCCTTCATCATGTTTACCCTTATTTTTGTATATATATGTGTATATGTAAGTTTTTCTTTCTTTAAAATTTTGGGAGGTAGTTTCTTCTAAGAGACCAAAGTACTACCAAAATTAAGTGGGTGGTGGGTGTCTCTGTTTTTTCACCAGTCTAATATCTATATTTTCTTTAAAAAAATTTTTTTTAACTTCTTTTTGCCCCCTGTCTTCCCCCCATGATTTGAGGTCTCCTCTGATTTGGTTAACTCACATTTTTCTAGGGTCTTTTCCATCCCTTTAGTATTTTATTTTCTCCTTGATATATTCTTCCGCCTTGTCATTTTGTCCAGATAAGAATCCGCTGTTCTCCTTGTTAAGTGAACTTGGTCTTGGCTGGATTTCTTGTTGATCTTCTGGGGGAGGGGCCTGTTGTAGTGATTCTCAAGTGTCTCTGCCCCAGGCGGAATTGCACCTCCCTTGCCAGGGGCCGGGCTAAGTAATCCTCTCAGGTTCGCTTTGAGGAGCTTTTGTTCCCTGATCGCTTTCCGTAGAGTTCCGGAGGACGGGAATGAAAATGGTGGCCTCCCAATCTCCAGTTCGGAGGAGCCGTGAGCTAGGGGCCCCAGTCTTCAGTGTGCCTTTGAGAAAGTGGTCAATTTTCTGTTTCTAGAATTGTTGCTTTTCTTCTCTTCAATCTCCTGTTGGATTCATAGGTGTTCAGAATGGTTTGATAGACTATCTAGCTGATCTCCTGCTGCCTGATGTCATCTCAGCCTGCTACTTCTCCGCCATCTTGACTCCTCCCCTCTCCTTGATATATTCTTATCTGGATAAAATGACAAGACAAAAACTCACCACACACACACACACACACACACAAAAGAACAAGAGGCAGTAATGAAGGCTAGGGAACTAATCAATACAGACATTGATAATATCTAGATCTAGAGTTCAGGATGATGATTCTCAAGGTGCTAGCTGGGCTTGAAAAAGGCATGGAAGATATTAGAGAAACCCTGTCTGGAGAAATAAAAGAACTAAAATCTAACCAAGCTAAAATAAAAAAAGCTATTAATGAGGTGCAATAAAAAACGGAGGCTCTTACTGCTAGAATAAACAAAGCAGAAGAGAGAATGAGTGATATAGAAGACCAAATGACAGAGAATAAAGAAGCTGAGCAAAGAGAGACAAAAAACTAGTAGACCATGAGGGGAGAATTTGAGAGATAGGTGATACCAGAAGATGAAACAACATTAGAATAATTGGGATTCTAGAAGAAGAAGAAAGAGAGAGGGAAGCAGAAGGTATATTGGAGAGAATTATTGTAGAGAATTTCCCTAATATCGAAAAGGGAACAAGCATCAAAATTCCGAAGGTGCAGAGAATCCCCCTCAAAATCAATAGGAATAGTTCCACACCCCGTCATCTAAGTAAAACTTACATGTCTTAGTGACAACGAGAAAATCCTGAAAGCAGTCTGGGACAAGAAGTCTGTAACATACAATGGTAAAAATATTAGATTGGCAGCAGACTTATCCACAGAGAGCTGGCAGGCCAAAAAATGGGCTTGATATGTTCAGAGCACTAACTGAGAAAAGCATGCAGCCAAGAATACTATCTTTCAGCTAGGCTATCATTGAAAATAGAAGGAGAGATAAAAACTTCCAGGATAAACAAAAACTAAAAGAATTTGTAAACACCAAATGAGCTCTACAGGAAATACTGAAAGGGGTCCTGTAAGCAAAGAGAGAGCCTAAAAATAGTAGACCAGAAAGGAACAGAGATAATACACAGTAACAGTCACCTTACAGGCAATACAATAGCACTAAATTCATATCTCTCAATAGTTACCCTGATGTAAATGGGCTCAATGCCCCAATAAAAAGACACAGGGTATCAGAATGGATAAAAAACCAAAACCCATCAATATACTGTCTCCAAGAACCTCATTTTACACCCAAAGACACTTCCAGATTTAAAGCGGGGCCGGGGGGGGGGGTAGGGATTTACCATGCTAATGGACATCAAAAGAAAGCTGGATGGCAATCCTTATGTCAGATCAATTAGATTTTAAGCCAAAGACTATAAAAGAGATGAGGAAGGACACTGTAGCATACTTAAAGGGTCTGTCCAACAAGAAGATCTAACAATTTTAAATATCTATGCCCCTAACATGGGAGCAGCCAACTCTATAAACCAATTAATGACAAAATCAAAGAAACATATCAACAATAATACAATAATATTAGGGGACTTTAACAACCCCCCTCAGTGAAATGGACAGATCACCCAAGCAAAAAATCAACAAGGAAATAAAGGCTTTAAATGACACACTGGATCAGATGGACATGACAGATATATTCAGAGCATTCCATCACAAAGCAACAGAATATACATTCTTCTCTATGTGCACATGGAACATTCTCCAGAAGAGATAACATCCTAGGTCACAAATCAGGTCTCAACTGGTACCAAAAGATTGGGATATCTCCCTGCATATTTTCAGACCACAATGCTCTGAAGCTAAAACTCAAACACAAGACGAAATTTGGAAAGAACCAAATACACGGAGGCTAAACAGCATCCTTCTAAAGAATGAAGTGTCAACCAGAAAATTAAAGAAGAATTTATATTTATATTTTAGAAAGTCTGTATGTAACTTGTAGGTTAGAAGTACAATAAAATAAATAAATATATTTATTTATTTATAATAAATATATTTTATTTATATATTAATAAATACCTATGACCTTGGTGGATTGCTTCTATACCCATCAGATCTTATTAATACTGATTCCCCCTCCTTTATCTTTTACAGGGTAACTTCAACTAAAGTTGTAGAAGGGGGCAGTGGGTGGCACAGTTGGTTGATCAATTGACTCTTGGTTTCAGCTTAGGTCCTGATCTCAGGGTTGTGAGACCAAACCCTATTGTGGACTTCTTTATCCATTCAGCTGTTGATGGACATCTAGGTTCTTTCCATAGTTTGGCTATTGTGGAAATTGCTGCTATAAACATTTGGGTGCACGTGCTCCTTCAGATCAGTACATTTGTATCTTTAGGGTAAATACCCAGTAGTGCAATTGCTAGGTCATAGTGTAGCTCTATTTTCAACTTTTTGAGGAAACTCCATGCTGTTTTCCAGAGTGGTTGCACCAGCTTGCATTCCCACCAACAGTGTAGGAGGATTCCCCTTTCTCTGCATCCTTGCCAGCATCTGTCATTTTCTGACTTGTTAATTTTAGCCATTCTGACTGATGTGAGGGGGTATCTCATTGTAGTTTTGATTTGTATTTCCCTGATGCTGACTGATGTGAAGCACTTTTACATGTGTCTGTTGGTCATCTGGATATCTTCTTTGCCAAAATGTCTGTTCATGTCCTCTGCCCATTTCTTGATTGGATTATTTGTTCTTTGGGTATTGAGTTTGATAAGCTTTTGATAGATTTTGGATACTAGCCCTTTATCTGATATGTCTTTTGCAAATATCTTCTCTCATTCTGTCAGTTGTCTTTTGGTTTTGTTAATTGTTTCCTTTGCTGTGCAAAGACTTTTGATCTTGATGGAAGTCCCAATGGTTCATTTTTGCCCTTGCTTCCCTTGCTTTTGGCGATGTTCCTAGGAAGAAGTTGCTGTGGCTGAGGTCAAAGAGGTTGCTGCCCATGTTCTTCTCAAGGATTTTGATGGATTCCTTTCTCACATTGAGGTCCTTCATCCATTTTGAGTCTATTTTCATGTGTAGTGTAAGGAAATGGTCCAGTTTCATTTTTCTGCATGTGGCTGCCCAATTTACCAACACCATTTGTTGAAGAGGCTGTCTTTTTTCCATTGAACATTCTTTCATGCTTTGTTGAAGATTAGTTGACCATAGAGTTGAGGGTCTATTTCTGGCTCTCTATTCTGTTCCATTGATCTATGTGTCCGGTTTTGTGCCAGTACCATACTGTCCTGATGATGACAGCTTTGTAATAGAGCTTGAAGTCCGGAATTGTGATGCCACCAACTTTGGCTTTCTTCTTCAACATTCCTCTGGCTATTTGGGGTCTTTTCTGTTTCCATGTAAATTTGAGGATTAATTGTTCCATTTCTTTGAAAAAAATGGATGTGATTTTGATAGGGATTGCATTAAATGTGTAGATTGCTTTAGGTAGCATAGACATTTTCACAATATTTGTTCTTCCAGTCCAGGAGCATGGAACATTTTTCCATTTCTTTGTATCTTCCTCAATTTCTTTCATGAGTACTTTATAGTTTTCTGAGTTTTCTTTGCCTCTTTGGTTAGGTTTATTCCTAGGAATCTTATGGTTTTGGGTGCAATTGTAAATGGGATGGACTCCTTAATTTCTCTTTCTTCTGTCTTGTTGTTGGTGTAAAGAAATGCAACTGATTTCTGCGCATTGATTTTATATCCCGACACTTTGCTGAATTCCTGTACAAGCTCTAGCAGTTTTGGAGTGGAGTCTTTTGGGTTTTCCACATATAGTATCATATCATCTGCAAAGAGTGATAGTTTGACTTCTTCTTTGCCGATTTGGATAACTTTAATTTATTTTTGTTGTCTGATTGCTGAGGCTAGGACTTCTAGTACTACGTTGAATAGCAGTGGTGATAATGGACATCCCTGCCATGTTCCTGACCTTAGCGGAAAATCTCTCAGTTTTTCTCCATTGAGAATGATACTTGCAGTGGGTTTTTCATAGATGGCTTTGACAATATTGAGGTATGTGCCTTCTATCCCTACGCTTTGAAGAGTTTTGATCAGGAAGGGATGCTGTACTTTTTCAAATGCTTTTTCAGCATCTATTGAGAGTATTTTATGGTTCTTGTTCTTTCTTTTATTAATGTATTGTATCACATTGACTGATTTGCGGATGTTGAACCAACCTTGCAGCCCTGGAATAAATCCCACTTGGTCGTGGTGAATAATCCTTTTGGTATACTGTTGGATCCTATTGGCTAGTATTTTGGTGAGAATTTTCGCATCTGTGTTCATCAAGGATATTGGTCTGTAATTCTCTTTTTTGATGGGATCCTTGTCTGTTTTGGGGATCAAGGTGATGCTGGCCTCAAAAAATGAGTTTGGAAGTTTTTCTTCCATTTCTATTTTTTGGAACAGTTTCAGGAGAATAGGAATTAGTTATTCTTTAAATGTTTGGTAGAATTCCCCTGGGAAGTCTTCCGGCCCTGGGCTTTTGTTTGTTTGTAGATTTTTGATGACTGTTTCAATCTCCTTGCTGGTTATTCATCTATTCAGGTTTTCTATTTCTTCCTGGTTCAGTTTTCGCAGTATATATGTCTCTAGGAAAGTATCCATTTCTTCCAGATTGTCAAATTTGTTGGCATAGAGTTGCTCACGGTATGTTCTTATGATTGTTTGTATTTCTTTGGTGTTGGTTGTGATCTCTCCTCATTCATTCATGATTTTATTTATTTGAGTCCTTTCTCTTCTTTTTGGTAAATCTGGCCAGGGGTTTATCAATCTTTCAAAGATTTGTTTATTTCAAAGTTTATTAATTCTTTCAAAGAAGCAGCTCCTAGTTTCATTGATTTGTTCTTTTGTTTTTTGGTTTCTATTTCATTGATTTCTGCTCTGATCTTTATTATGTCCCTTCTTCTGCTGGATTTAGGCTTTTTTTGTTCTTTCTCCAGCTCCTTTAGATGTAGGGTTAGGTGGTGTATTTGAGACCTTTCTTGTTTCTTAAGAAAGGCTTTATCGCTACATATTTTCCTCTCAGGACAGCCATTGCTGTCCCACAGATTTTGAACTGTTATGTTTTCATTATCATTTGTTTCCACGATTTTTTCAATTCTTCTTTAATTTCCTGGTTGACTCATTCATTCTTTAGAAGGATGCTGTTGAGTCTCCATGTATTTGGGTTCTCTCCAAATTTCCTCTTGTGATTGAGTTCTAGCTTCTGAGCATTGTGGTCTGAAAATATGCAGGGAATGATCCCAATCCTTTGATACTGGTTGAGACCTGATTTATGACCCAGAATGTGATCTATTCTGGAGAATATTCCATGGGCACTAGAGAAGAATGTGTATTCTATTGCTTTGGGATGGAATGTTCTAAATATATCTGTGATGTCCATCTGGTCCTGTGTGTCATTTAAGTCTTATTTCCTTGTTGATCTTTTGCTTGGATGATCTGTCCATTTCAGTGAGGGGCGTGTTAAAGTCTCCAACTATTATTGTATTATTGTCAATGTATTTCTTTGATTTTGTTATTAATTGGTTTATATAGTTGGCTGCTCCCATGTTAGGGCATAGATATTTAAAATTGTTAGATCTTCTTGTTGGACAGACCCTTTGAGTATGATATAGTGTCCTTCCTCATCTCTTATTATAGTCTTTGGCTTAAAATCTAATTGATCTGATATAAGGATTGCCACCCCAGCTTTCTTCTGATGTCCATTAGCATGGTAAATTGTTTTCCACCCCCTCACTTTCAATCTGGAGGTGTCTTCAGGTCTAAAATGAGTTTCTTGTAGGCAGCATATTGATTTTTTTTTTTTTATCCATTCTGAAACCCTGTGTCTTTTGATTGGGGCACTTAGCCCATTTACGTTCAGGGTAACTATTGAGAGATATGAATTTAGTGCCATTGTATTGCCTGTAAGGTGATTGTTACTGTATATTGTCTCTGTTCCTTTCTGATAATACTTTTAGGGTCTCTCTTTGCTTAGAGGACCCCTTTCAATATTTCCTGTAGAGCTTGTTTGGTGTTTACAAATTCTTTCAGTTTTTGTTTGTCCTGGAAGCTTTTAATCTCTCTCCTTCTATTTTCAATGATAACCTAGCTGGGTATAGTATTCGTGGCTGCATGTTTTTCTCGTTTAGTGCTCTGAATATATCATGCCAATTCTTTCTGGCCTGCCAGCTCTCTGTGGATAAGTCAGCTGCCAATCTACTATTTTTATCATCGTATGTTACAGACTTCTTGTCCCAGGCTACTTTCAGGATTTTCTCTTTGTCGCTAAGACTTGTAAATTTTACCATTAAATAATGGCGTGTGGACCTATTCCTATTGATTTTGAGGGGTGTTCTCTGCACCTCCTGGATTTTGATGCTTGTTCCCTTTTCCATATTAGGGGAATTCTCTGCAATAATTCTCTCCAATATACCTTCTTCTCCCTTCTCTCTTTCTTCTTCTTCTGGAATCCCAATTTTTCTAATGTTGTGTCATCTTCTGGTATCACTTATCTCTCAAATTCTCCCCTCATGGTCTAGTAGTGGTTTGTCTCTCTTTTGCTCAGCTTCTTTCTTCTTTGTCAGTTGGTCTTCTATATCACTAATTCTTTCTTCTGCCTCATTTACCTAGTAGTAAGAGCCTCCATTTTTGATTGCACCTCATTAATAGCATTTTTGATTTCAGCTTGGTTAGATTTTAGTTCTTTATTTCTCCAGAAAGGGCTTTTATCTCTCTGGAGAGGGTTTCTCTAATATCGTCCATGCCTTTTTGGAGCCCGGCTATAACCTTGAAAATCGTCATTCTTAATTCTAGATCTGATATATTACCAATGTCTGTATTGATTAGGTCCGTAGCCCTCGGTACTGCCTCTTGTTCTTTTTTTTGTGGTGAGTTTTTCTGCCTTGTCATTTTGTCCAGATAAGAATATATGAAGGAGCAAATGAAATACTAATAGGGTGGCAAAGACCCCAGGTAAATGTGCTTTAAGCAAATCAGAAGAGACCCCAAATCGTGGGGGTGGGGTGGGAGAAAGGGGGTAAAAAGAAGTTCAGAACAAAAATTAAAAAAAGAAAAAAAGAAAAAATGTAAAAAAAGAAAAAAAATATGTTAGACTGTTGACTGGAATAGGGTCACCCACTTAATTTTGGGAGTACTTTGGTCTCTTAGAAGAAACTACTTCCCAAAATTTTAAAGAATGAAAAACATATATAAGGGTAAACACAATGAAGAGATGAAATAT
The DNA here is from genome assembly GCA_003697995.1 of Taxidea taxus jeffersonii. Classification (NCBI taxonomy): domain Eukaryota; kingdom Metazoa; phylum Chordata; class Mammalia; order Carnivora; family Mustelidae; genus Taxidea; species Taxidea taxus. The sequence continues at coordinate 65,871 of ML108906.1, read as the reverse complement.
GAATATAAAGAATAAAAATTTTTTTTAAATTTTTAAAAAGGAGTTGATAAGGTAAGTTGGTTGGGAGAATAAAAAAAAGAAAGGAGAGAATTTGCTAGGGCTGGAGACTAGATCAAGCCTGGTGCTAGATTTAGGGTGTATTTTGATCTATTAGAAGAAATTGTACCCCAAATTTTTTAGAAAAAAACCCCTATGTGTATACAAAGAATAAAGTTAGATACAATGAAGGATAAAATATGACTATAATAGTGAAGGTTCAAAAATGATTTTTTAAATGAAATGTAGTAAGATAAACTAGTTAAAAAATGTTAAACGCGGAAAGGGTAAAAGTTAATGAAAATTAGCAGAAGAAAAAAAAATTTTTAAATTAATTAACTTTGCAAGACTAAAGATTCATGGGGAAAAAGCCATGAATTCCATGCTTTCCTTTCTCCTCCTTTGGAATTCCACTGTTCGCCTTGGTAACTGAACCTAGTCTTGGCTGGATTTCTTGTTGACCTTCTGGGGGAAGGGCCTGTTGTAGTGATTTTCAAGTGTCTTTGCCCCAGGCAGAATTGTACCACCCTTACCAGGGGCCGCGCTATGTAATCCGCTCGGGTTCACTATGTAATCCGCCTGGGTTCACTTTTGAGAGCTTTTGTTTCCTGAACGCTTTCCATAGAGTTCCAAAGGACAGGAATGAAAATGGCGGCCTCCTAATTTCTGGCCTGGAGAAGCTGAGAGCTTGTGGCCCCACTCTTCAGTGTGCCCTCAGAGAAAAGCATTCAATCACTCCCATCTCCCTGGCCTCCAGCCACGCTTGGAGAAAAGCGCTAAATCACTCCCATCTCACTAGCCTCAGGGTGCACTCCGAGCTCACCCAGCCTGTGGCCAAACATCTCTGTCTCTGGCACACAGCCCCACCTGGAGTCTCCGAACCCCACAGATCCTTGAGCTCTTTCATGTTGGGGTCTCCCCGGATCTTGTGGGGACCCTACTCAAAGAGCACCAACCTGTGTCACGGATTATGGTTCAAGGTAACCCAGAGTTGAAAGCTCACTCCTCGTCTCTGTCTCTGTAGCTGGCTTCCCTGCTCTAATACTTGTGAGCTCTACAACACTCAGACACCCCTTCAGACACCCACTCAAAACCTCTTTCTGTGACCCCACAGGACCTGAGGCCATGCTGTCCCCGCAAGGGCTTCACCCCAGTTTAGCCTCTGGAGCGATGTCCCTACATGGAGCAGACTTTTAAAAGTCCTGATTTTGTGCTCCATTTTTCTGCTGCTTGCCAGGAGCCGGCCCCTCCCCCTTGGGTCTATCTTCCCATTGCTTTGCATTCACTTCTCTGCTGGTCCTACCTTTCAGAAAGTGGTCGATTTTCTGTTTCTAGAATTGTTGCTCTTCTTCTCTTTGATCTCCTGTTGATTTTGTAGGTGTTTGGAATGGTTTGATAAGCTATCTAGCTGATCTCCTGCTACCTGATGTCATCTCAGCCTGCTACTTCTCTGCCATCTTGACTCCTCCCCTCTCTCCTTTCTAAGATGAATAAATGAATCTTTAAAAAAATTGTAGAGGAATTTGATCATGTTTTTCTATGTAATAATTGTACCTAAGAAAAATTGTTCTCAGTTAACATTAAGTTTGCCTGCCTTTTAAAGCTAACATTCACTGAACTGCTTTCTGCAGTTCTTATCAGTGTCCTCAGAAGCAGGTGTTACTATCATATTTTTTAATGGTTGAAGTTTGCTTTAAGTCGTACTCAACAGAAAACCCAACTCTAGCTTAAGCACACATGGCTTTATTTTTCTCTGTCAATAAGAAAGCTTGCAGTTAATATTGTAAGACTAGAATGGCAGAAATAAGTCACATATGACCTGCTGTCTTACATTAGATTCCTCAGATGTGGACACTGAGTTAGAGATTCATGAGCCATGTGATTTACTAAAGAATTATTCCCAAGAGAGACTGCTAAGGGAGCTGAGCAGAGCAGGGATGGTAGCTTCAGCATGAAGCCTATAGGAGAATTTTTGGCAGAATAGTTTGATCCAAGACAAGGACTTCCAAATGTTTGTGAGGATGATGAAGGAATGCAAACTCACAGAAACTTTCATCTCCCTGTGCAAGACAGCAGAGCAACATCAGTACCTTAAAGACAATCCTTGTAAAAAGAGCTGCAAGTGCTGGATATTGAAAGTGCATAGAAGATGGTGGTGGTGATGGTTGTACAGGTGTACATACAGAAATGTAATAAAATAATTCAGTATAAAAGGATCTAAGTGTATTTGGGTAGAACATCAGTATTGCTCACCACATGAGGGTTCTTCCATATTTCCTTCTTACCATTTTTAAAGTATTGTCCTTTATCTCCATGCTCATTGCCTCAGGGAAAGAAGTTGGCTGTTCTACCTTCAGCCTCATATCTATGTCTAGGTAAGAGGAAGGAGAACATAGTAAGACTGAAAAAGGGCATTTTAATTGAATATCTCCCCTTTACAAAAGCTTTTCTCAACCCCTTATCCTGCCTACATTTTATTGTTCAGAAAAATGTCAAATGGTTACCATATCTACTGCATGGGATTCTGGAAAGGTGTATATTTCAAGTTCAGAATATTGGTGTCCAGTACAAAATGAGGTTCTGTTGATAAGAAGGTAGAGATAGTGGTGACAGATATAAGGTAAACAACTACAATATTTGATACTTTCTCATTTTACAGAGGATAGAGAGATTGAGCAGGGTCACATAATTTACTGAAGTTGCACAGCCTGTAAGCAGTAAACCAAACTTATGTTCTTTTATAAAGAAGATTTAATTTTTTTCTCATGTATGTGTGTGTGTTTATGTATGTGTGAATGTATATAATCTCTACACCCAGCATGGTGCTCAAATTCACTATCCTGAGATCAAGTGTTGCAGGCTCTTCCAAGTGAGTCAGCCAGGTACCTCAATCTTAGTGGTTTTGTTGTTGTTTTTGTTGTTGTTTGAGGGTTTTTTTTTTTTTTTTTGGTGGCACACTACATATAGTTTTTGTCATCTTGCCATTTTAATTTTAAGGTATACTCTATGATGACACCATAGTAGTATATATCCCTCATTCTTTTTTTTTTAAAGGACTTTTTATTCTTTTCCTGAAGTTCTTTTTTTCTCTCTCTTTCACTCCCTTCTTTCCTTTCGTTTTTCTCTCTCTTTCACTCTCTCTTTCGAGAGATAGAGTGTGCATGTGAATGGGGAGGAGAAAGAGCAGAAGGGAGAGAATCTGAAGCAGATTCCATGTGTAAGCATGCAGCCCAACATGGGGCTTGATCTCATGACCCTGAGATCATGACTTGATCTGAAATCAAGAGTCAGATGCTCAAGTAGCTGAACCACCCAGGTGCCTGTATTCCTCATTCTTTATACAGTTTTATAATACTCCATGTTTATAGTACCTGGATTTTCTAACCTTATTATTTTTTTTTCAACAGTTTTCAGTTGAAATACATCTTTTCTTGTATTTAAAAATGTGTCTTTATTTTAAAAATGTATTTTATTTTTTAAGTATTTATTTCAGTCACCTGGTGCTCATCATGACAAATGCACTACTTACTCTCCATCTTCTATTTCACCTATCCCTCCATCCACCTCCCTTCTAGTAACCACCAATTTGTTCTCTATATTTAAGAGTCTTTTTGTTGGTTTGTGTCTTTCTCATTTTTCCCCTTTGCTTTTATTTTGTTTCATATGAGTGAAATCATATGGTATTTGTCTTTCTCTGACTGACATATTGCACTTGGCATTATTCTCTCTAGCTCCATCTATGTTGTTGCAAATGGCAAGATTTAATTCTTTTTTATGACTGAATAATATTCCCATGTGTGTGTATGTATCACATCCTCTTTATTCATTCATCAATTGATGGACACTCAGGCTGCTTCCATATCTTGACTATTGTAAATAATGCTGTTATAAATATAGGGGTGCATGTATCCCTTCGAATTAATGTTTTTGTATTCTTTGGGTAAAAACTTAGTACTGTGATTGCTGGGTAATTCTATTTTTAACTTTTTGAGGAACTTCCATACTGTTTTCCAGCGTTGCTGCACCAGTTTTCACTCCCACTAAACACCGCAAGAATTTTCCTGTCTCCATATCCTCACCAATATCTGCTGTTTGTTGATTTTAGCCATTCTGACAGGTGTAAAGTGTCTCACTGTAGTTTTGTTTTTTTATTTTTTTTAAGATTTTATTTATTTATTAGTTAGAGAGGGAGGGAGAGAGAGAGAGAGAGAGTGAGCACAGGCAGACAGAGAGGCAGGCAGAGGCAGAGGGAGAAGCAGGCTCCCTGCCGAGCAAGGAGCCCGATGTGGGACTCGATCCCAGGATGCTGGGATCATGACCTGAGCCAAAGGCAGCCGCTTAACCAACTGAGCCACCCAGGCATCCCCTCACTGTAGTTTTGATTTATATTTCCCTAATGATAAGTGATGATAAGCATATTTTCATGTGTCTATTAGCCTTCTGTATGTCTTTGGGGAAATGTTTGTTCATGTCTTCTGCTCATTTTTAATTGGATTATTTGATTTTGAGGGGTTGAGTTTGATAAGCTCTTTATATATTTGGATACTAACTCTTTATTGGATATGTCATTTATGAATATCTTTTCCCATTCCATTGGTTGCCTTTTAGTTTTGTTGATTGTTTTCTTTGCTGTGCAAAAGCTTTTGAAGTCCCAATAGTTCATTTTTCTTTTGTTTCCCTTGCCCCAGGAGACATATCTAGAAAGAAGTTGTTATGGTTAGTGTCTGCTCTCACATTTAAGTATTTAATCCATTTTGAATTTAATTTTGTGTATGGTGTAAGTTAGTAGTTTCATTCTTTTGCATATTGCTGTCTAGTTTTCAACACCATTTGTTGAAGAGATTGTTTGTTATGCATTGGATAATCTTTCTTCTTTGTCGAAGATTAATTGACCATATAATTGTGGGTCTATTTCTGGATTTTCTATTCTGTTCTGTTGATCTATGTACCTATTTTGTATCATTACCATGCTGTTTTGTTTAGAGTTTTGTAATATAACCTGAAGTCTGGAATTGTGATGACTCCAGCTTTGCTTTTCTTTTTCAAGATTGCTTTGGTTATTTGGGGTCTTTTATGGTTCCATATAAATTTTAGGGTTGTTTTTTCTAGTTCTGTGAAAAAAATGCTATTGTTGTTTTAATAAAGGTTGCATTAAATGTGTTGATCACTTTGGGTAGTACACACATAAAACTGTGTCTTTATAAGTGATTTATGGATGTAGGATTGGATTAAGGACCATTTGCACCTTTTTTCTTTGACTTGCCCATATCTTGTCTTATTTTTTTCTATAGGGTTACTGACTGTTTCTCTATTTTTAGAAACTATATTTTAAGCATATTAACTACTCATAGTATAACTGCACTTATTTTTCTCATATAACATTTTACACCTCTTGAGTTAAAATATATAATCAGTTTAATAATATTTTGATTAACTGCATCTGGAATTTGAGTCATAGTTAGCAAAGGCTTCTACTACTAATAGATATTAGAAGATTTTATTGATTTTTTCCCATCCTTTCACTTCTTATATTTAGACCTCTAACCCATTTGGGATTTCTCTTAGTAACAGCAATTTTACTTTTTCCCTTATGGATATCCAATTAACCCCAAACCTGCATCACAAAGATATCCTTTTCCATACTTAACTGAGGTGTCACCTTTATCATATGCTAAATTTGCACATGCATTTGAGACTACCTAATGTTTTTCTATTCAATTTGCCTATCTGTGCATTCCTCCATCAGTATCACATTACAGAGATTTTAAAAAATAATTGAATATGTTGCAGATGTTTTAATATATTTCTAGAGAAGTTTTTTTTTTTTTTTTCATTTTTTGCTTTTTCCAACTGTTAGAGATTGTCCCTAAGTTTTGGTCTCATGGTGCCTTTCCATCTTCCAAGCCAGTGATGGCTACTCAAGTGTTTCTCACATCATAATGTGACTGATTCTTCTGTCTTCTTTTCCCACATTTAAAGGATCTTTGTGATTACATTTACTCACTCTGATAAACGAGGATAATCTCTTTATTTATTTAAAATTTTTAATTTAAGTTCTAAACATATAATGCAATATTGGTTTCAGGGGAAAATTCAGTGATTCATGATTTACGTACAATACCCAACACCCTCTTTAATACCCATCACCCACTAGCCCATCCTCCCCACACATCCCTCCATCGACTCTCAGTTTTTTCTCTATCATTAAGATTCTCTTATGGCTTTTTTCCCTTTCTCCTTCCCCCTCTTCCCATATGTTCATCTGTTATGTATTTGTCTTTCTGATTTATTTCACTTAGCATAATATGCTTCAGTTCCATCCACATTGTTGCAAATGGCAAGATATCACTTTTTGATAGCTGAGTAATATTTTGATATATATATAATATATATGCATATATGTGTACATATGTATAGGAAGATTACATATATGTAAATACATATACATGTGTGTATACATATATGCACACATATATACATATATGATGTATTGATGAACCTCCATACTCCATATGTGTATACATATATGCATATATATATATACGTATATGATGTATTGATGAACTTCCATACTGTTCTCCAGAGAGGCTGCACCAGTCAATGGACATTTAGTCTCTCTTTATAGTTTGGCTATTGTTGATAATGCTGCTATAAACATTGGGGTATATGTTCCCCTTTGAATCTGCATTTTTGTATCCTTTGAGTAAATACTGATTAGTGTAATTGTTGGATCATAGGGTAGTTCTATTTTTTGATTTTTTTTTAAAGATTTTTATTTATTTATTTGTCAGAGAGAGTGAGCACAGGCAGAGTGGCAGGCAGAGGCAGAGGGAGAAGCAGGCTCCCTGCTGAGCAAGGAGCCTGATGTGAGACTCGATCCCAGGACGCTGGGATCATGACCTGAGCTGAAGGCAGCCGCTTAACCAACTGAGTCACCCAGGCATCCCTGATTTTTTTTTTTTTTAAGATTTTACTTATTTATTTGACAGACAAAGATCACAAGTAGGCAGAGAGGCAGAGAGAGAGAGAGGAGGAAGCAGGCTGTCCGCAGAGCACAGAGCACAATGCGGGGCTCGATCCCACGACCCCGGGGATCATGACCCAAGCTGAAGGCAGGAGTCTTAACCCACTGAGCCACCCAGGTGCCCCTATTTTTTGATTTTTTTAAAAAATTTTATTTATTTATTTTACAGACAGTGATCACAAGTAGGCAGAGAGGCAGGCAGAGAGGCAGGCAGAGAAAGAGGAGGAAGCAGGCTCCCCACTGAGCAGAGAGCTCGATGTGGGGCTCATTCCCACGACCCTGGGACCATGACCCGAGCCGAAGGCAGAGGCTTTAACCCACTAAGCCACACAGGCGCCCCTATTTTTTGATTTTTGATGAACCTCCATACTGTTCTCCAGAGAGGTTGCACCAGTCTGTATTCCCATTAACAGTCCAAGAGGCAAACCTATGCTTTTAATATGCTGGATAGTGATTCATGTGTCCTCTCATGGGAGTATCCTATGGGCTAGAGACTATAATTGAACTTGGACAAATATTTCATCATCTTGGCATCTCAACAGGAAGCAGCTCATTAATTCTAACTCTACCAATTGGCTTTAACTTTTATCTCTTGCATCTGTTCCTCAGATTCCTAAACCCCCTAATCCCAACCCTGAGTATTAAGGAATTTGGAGCAACTGAATTGACCCCATTTTGCCTGGGACCTGCACAGGGAACCTATTTAACATGCCTTTGAGAATGGATATAGGAATCAATCAGGGTGGGTATTAGGGTATGGGGATAGGGTCTTCAGTCCTATTTCTTTCTCCAATGAGAAACACTGATGTCTGTTATCTTTGTGCAACTGTGTACTGCAGTGTTGGATTCTTACATAAATTGTACATGTTTCAAGTTCTATGTGGACAAGGAGCATAGCTTAGGTTTTTGTGTTTTGTTTTGTTTGGTGCTTTCATGGTACTTAGCAAAGTCCAATATACATGGCATATGTTTAAGAAACCAGTGCTAGAAGACAAGATTTCTGGGCTGTACAGGTCACTGTATGATGGGGGAAAGGAATTTTGGGACAAGCCTGGCTCAATCCCCACCTGAGTACCCTAGCTTAAAATTTCTCTATTATGCAATTTCTTGGCATGCAGCACAAAGTTTGAAATTGTTTTTGTTTTTTGACTTATTTTGTAGATGTGGGGTTATAAGTTAATCTTTTTAGACTTTAATCAAGTTATTGTATTATAACTAGCAATTTTCTTTCCAAATCCCCTGAATCTCAATTTTTATTATTCTTTTCCAATTCTAAGCCACATTACTAATTCAAATAAAATTTTCTTGACAGTATTTCAAGGTATCTAGTAAATACATAAAAATCTAACAAATATAAATAAAATGAGGGAAAAGTAAGTTTTAACATAATTGTTATTTCAGATACAAAGAAATGGCCAAATTCCTTCCAGTAATGTGGACCATCGAAACACATAACACAAAACACATAAAAGTAAATAGCAGAAGACCACCACACATTTGTATATTTTAATCAGATAAAAATCACCATAGTGATGGAAGAAAGTATTTTTAGAAAAAGAAAACTGAACAGCAGAAATAAAATAATCAGGTTGAAAGATACCTAATTGAGTCAGAAGTTAGGTTAAATTTTCTTTTGTAGGTGTATGTTTGTTGTTTGATCTCAGGTAAAAGTTGCTGAATAGGTCCTTTGTGCTGGCCCCTATGATGGGCACTGGGAGTACAAAGGTGAAAAAGACACAATCTTTTCTTTGGAATATCTTACTTAGTTTTGAATTACCAGACAAATGACCTACTCCAGATAACAACATCAGTGGATTAAGCTATGCTTATTTTGACTTAAAGATTTCAGAATAGTCATTTTATGATAAAATCATTATGGCCTCACACACTTTTTAAAAAATACAATTTATTCAAGAACTTAAACAATGTAATAGAAATATTAGGTTATCTTAAAACAATCATATTAAGTATATCATACAGATGCATATGGTCAACACTTAGTGTTTTTCAGAAAAGATGATATATATTCTGCTTTATTTTTATCTCCATAATAAAATTGACAATGTAATGAAAGATATATTGTTGTTTACAGTTGTTTACCCTCACACAGTAATTCTTAACCTTTTTAATCTTATGTTCCACCAGCATTATATCCAATAGATCTCAACAAATTAGAAATTAAAAAGCCTACACTTTCAGAAAAAGTTGTACTTCATAGGTACTGTTATTAGTTTTAGCATTTGTTGTCAGTATTAAACCTATGAAAAAGTTATAGTAGAATTTGAAGCCTTAAAGTAAGCAAAAATTATTGCTTTAGTGGTTGAAAAATTTTATTATATAGTCAAGTATAAATTTTACTACCTTAGTAATGTAAAACACAAAGATGTTTAATAAAAAATATTGCCATCATTACACTTATGTGAAATTCTACAACATCAGGTAGACAAAGTAGAAAAAGATGTTGCCATCCAGAGGTCAGGTAATATGGAATGAAGCTCAGGGGTCACACAATGTATATCAAGAGCACAGTTGGTCAAAAGAAATGAAGAAAGAAGAAAAGTCAAAAAAATATTCCATAGTAAGCATGCTCATCAGGAAGCTGGACAAGGAAAACACTGTACACATGCAAAGAAAGGATTAGAAGAAATTTTGTACAGGGTGACATGTATATCAGGTCATAGATCCCTGGAGCATAGTGTCAGAAGGACATTATATAACACAAACATAAGGAATAGCCAGTTATTGATACTGTAATGTTAATTCTGTGTCCCATCTAGGCTTTAGTAGATGAGAGGACTTGTGGCCTCACCATGGTACTTGGTTTATTAGATATTCCCAAAGATTTCAATTATATGTCTGAACTAAAATTTATTTTACATTGTAATATAAGAATGCCTTGCTAAATTTACCTCATTCTATAAGAATCAGCATTTTTAAAATGAAACAATTAGATGTAAAATTATTTACTTTACAAATACTAGATTTATTTTTCTTAATTTTTCAACTATCTTTCTCTTTTCTCATATTATCTGCCTGCCTATCAATGTAGCTGAAGTTTTGGGCATTTTTTTTTTCCAGATTTTATTTATTTATTTATTTGTCAGAGAGGGAGAGAGAGAGCAAGAGAGAGTGAGCTCACAAGCAGGGGGAGTGGCAGGCAAAGGGAGAAGCAGGTTCCTGGCTGAGCAGGGAGTCTGAAGCAGGACTTGATCCCAGGACCCTGGGTTCATGACTTGAGCCAAAGGCATCTGCTTAACCAGCTGAGCCAAGCAGGTGTCCTGGTTTTGGGCATCTTCAATCAAATTTGGTGTTTTATTCCATTTGTGAAATGGTCAGTCTAGGTAGATCTGATTGTCTTTTCACCAACAGCTCTAAGGTTTGAACTTGTTGTTTGGAACCAGGGAAAATTATGTCTCTATGTAGGTTTTTAAAATGGATCCTGTCTAAAATGAAACTTGGATTAAGGCTCTTGCTTCTCCCCAAAGATCTCAGCTCTAAATATTAAGCTTTTTGAGCTGAAAGTAGAAAAAAGTAGAAGTCAGGTTGTATATTTTCTGAGGTCTGTGTAACAATACACTTTTGAATATGTAGTGAGACAAAGGGTAATAAAAAACAGACAGAATATATTATAAAAATATTTTTCCACAAAATAAGAAAAATATTCCATAGCACACTAAGTACCCTTCATTTCCCTTAAACATTGTCAGTCTCTTTATCTCTCATCCTTTCTCCAGCACTGGCTATTTGGGTTACTCAACCCAGGCTCCACTGCTTTTCATCACATGAAGTTTAAGAGAGCTTAAATATGGTATTCTCTATACTCTTTGAATCCTCAGTTGGGTCCCCTACTTTAATTAGAGCAAGGTGGTTATCCTTTACTCCTATAAACACTCCAGGATTGTTCTTACATTCAAATGAAACACATTTAGAAGACTTCCTATGAAGGCGGAAGAAGGCCTGGTCTGGCAATTGGTTTTCACATTTTTGTAGCTGAGGAAAAAAGAAAGAAAGCAACCAGCATGTAAGTGGGAAGTCCAAAGTCAACCTTACCTCCCTGTAATAGAAACTAAAAGGGAATAATTATAACTAGAATTTCTAGCAAGGCTGCTTACTAAGTAGGGGATGGGAGTGGCGTAGTAGGAAGAAATGGGTAGAGGGCTAAAGTGGGGTGTGTGTGTCTTATTTGATTCACTGATAGTTGAGAAACATAGCTTAGAGTGACTGATTTGAATGCAGCAGCTCAAGATTTGTGCCGACTTTTGCCATGTATTATCTCTGAGACGTGTGCACATTGCTTTACTTCTCACACCTCATGTTTTTAGTCTAATCAGTTTTCTAGATCAGTCAACCAACAACTTGCCAGCACATATGCGAATGATGTAAGTGATTATTATTTTAGGCCAATAAGTGTTGGGGATGGTTTGTATTATAGTAATATTTGACTAATACAACAACCCTATTATGGAATTACTGCAATAACTAAAGGAGACTGCTTGTAAAACATTTAGCACAGTATTTGGCATGTAACAGAGCTCTGTATGGGGTCAGCTCTTATCATTGAGTAGTTATATACATCCAACACTGTTATATACATTTAGGAATGTTTGTTAAGAAAGATGCTGGTTACCATCCAGTGTTTATGATAATACCTTACATGGCTGCATTAGTTAGATTCATAATTTTGTATTTATGACATTTGTCACCTATATTATACTCTTTATGTTTTCTTCCTGATCTCTATCTTTGGCTTGTTTGTTCCTGAAGATGTTTATAAATTTTCACTATGACCAATATTATACTGCCACTTACATTTTTTTTTTTGTAACAACATTGTAACATTGTAAATCTTGGCATATGGAAACATTTATGACTTTCCCTTGTAAAATTGTTTTTACATTTGCCTAAGAAAACTGTATTTTATCAGGAACACTTCCTGGAAGAACAAAGTAGTTCCTAAAGTAAAATGGAAAGGATTTGAGATCATTCTATATAACAGTGCTTCTCAAACTTCAATGTGCTTATGAATCTCCTGGAGATTTATTAAAATTATGATTCTGCATTAATTGTGAGGAAGCCTGAAATTCTGCATAGCTAACAAACTCCCAGGTGCACTGTTGGCAGAGACCAGACATTCCGTAGCAAGGCTATACATGCCATTTATCTCCCTTTCCTACTCCAGAAGCCAGTTATTAGCAGTAACTGATTGTGTCTTAGGTACAATAGCAGAAGCAAAACTTCTTTGAAATATGCCAGACACCCAAATCTGCACAAATGAGTGGAGTTAGTTATGACAGTTAAGTGCATATTTCTTTTACCTCCACAGAGTGTTCCTTGTTGTTGGCATGCAGCAAAAAGTCTTTGTCTTTTGTAGGGCTCAGGTTTACCAATAATGTCTGGCCATCAACACCATCACCTTGCAATTAAAAAAAAGTAAATTAAAAAAATAATAAAAAATTGAAAAATCTAAATTATAAAATTAAGAATTTAGCTCATTTTAACTTAAATGAATTTAACACATAGGAAAAGAGTCCAAGATATGATGTAAAATAATTGTTTCATTAACCTACACGTCTTTTAGAAGTATTTGTACCCAAATGAAACTAAAGAATCACTGGACAATTTGGGGGTAAGTTTAATCTCCTAAGAGTTATTGGACAATTTGGGGTAATTTTAAGCTCCTTGGTTATTACCCCTTTTAGTAAAATTAGCAAAATTACCCCATGAAATTAAAGTTAGTAAAATCACCCCATTATTTGGGGGTAATTTTAAGCTCCTTAGTTTCCTTATTTGCTTTCTAATTATAGGATTGTGACTCTATTGGGTATTTGTCTGGGTGTCAGCTTCCCTGTCTGCATGCAAAGCCACTGATAGTTGTTTCCCAATGTCCAACTACCCTCCTTGTGTAATAGAACATTTCCCAGTCTGTTTTCTTATAACTAAGTGTAACAATGTGACTAAGTTTTGACAAATATGAGGGTGAATGGAAGTGTCAGTTGCAACTTAAAGTTTTGTTTGTCCTTAAAGGGAAAGAGAATTCATGTGTCCTGTCTTCCTTTGTCCTGCTGATTGGGCATTGTCATGGTAGCAAGTAATCTTGAACCATGTAGATGTTGGCAGAGTCACAGAGAGGGAGCTTGGTCCTTGTACAACTTCTTGAACAGAACTGCTATTCTAGCCCTGGCTAATATAAAAATAAAGTTTTGTGTAGCTTAAGCCACTATTATTCTGCAAAGGATGAGTGGAATAAATCCTGTAAGAATCTAAGATTTTGCCACGAGTGTGGGCTGGAGAGAACCTTCTGAGAACCTTTCATGGAGCATTTTTGGATTTGTCCTTACCCCCAAATTCAAGAATGCAAGCACTGCAACAGCCCAGCCCTCCAAATTACCTGTTTCGGGAGAGGGGGATTGGGAATCATAATAACGGAATAGCACCTTATCTGAAAGAGAATGCATAAAACCCTTTTGGTAAGATAAAATTTTATCAAAAGATTTCAATTTTAACATATACATAACAGCAGAAAATATCCTCTTTTATGACATATCAATAAAAGTAAAACTTTTGTGATTTTAAGAAAGGCCTAAAAATGTATGAATATGCTCTGATGAATTTTCTAACACAGTAACTGTTAAAATATTTAACATATTGTTCATAGTATTGGTATATTCCTTTACTTGAGATTGTACTTTGGTGGTATTGATAAAGCTGGAAAGATCTAGTAGGTAATTTAGCAATAGCATATATGTGTGGTCTCTCCTTCCATCTTTTAGAACAGATACCACTTAGCATCCTTCCCTGATAAACCCTGACTAAGCTTCTAAATTCTCCTCAACTTAGTGTATTTAGGCACCTGCTGCCAATGCATTGGAGTTAGCACACAGCATGGAACTTATTTGCCATGTCTGAAGTAGTCCACTGTTTATGGTTTGGTAAATTTATTATTATTTTTTTTATTATTATTAGGGGGAGGTGGAGTTGGAGAGGCAAGACCAGGGGGAGAAGGAGAGAGAGAATCTTAAGTAGGCTTCACCTAGTGAGAGCCTGATTTGGGGCTTCATCTCAAGACCCTGAGATCAATGACCTGAGCTGAAATCAAGGGTTGGATGCTTAACTGTCTGAGCCATCCAGGCACTCTTTGGTAAATTTATTTTTTACTTTATTAGTCATCATTATATTATTATAGACAAAAGAAATATTCTACCTTTCTCTTGGTCTTTTCTCAAGTCTTCTACATAGATCTCATAACCTCCATCCTCAAAAACGAAAGTAATAGATTGATCATTGTATGTGCTCAGGGAAGCAGAATGTTCTGTAACAAGTGAAAAGCTTGTTATTAAAAATTCAAATACACTTGTTCCCATGAACAATCTTTCAGCAATCCAAAAGAAATGCTTCCTAAAGGTTTTTGATTTTTTTTTTTTTTCCAATTTGAGCTGCACTTTGCCCACCACCATTGGATAGATAAAAACCTTTGGTGCAAGCTTTTTATTTTATTTCTTTTCAGTGTAGCAGAATAAACAATGAAAGAATTCATTGTTTATGCACCACACCTGGTGCTCCATGAAATATGTGCCCTCTATAATACCCACACCAGGCTCCCCCAACCTCCTACCCCCTGCCCCTTCAAAATCCTCAGATTGTTTTTCAGAGTCCATAGTCTCCCATGGTTCACCTCCCCCTCCAATATCCCTCAACTTCCTTCTCCTCTCTATCTCCCCATGTCCTCTGTGTTATTTCTTATGCTCCACAAATACGTGAAACCATATGATAATTGACTCTGTCTGCTTGACTTATTTCACTCAGCATAATCTCTTCCAGTCCTGTCCATGTTGATACAAAAGTTGGGTGCAAGCTTAATGTAGCTCAAAGGGTAAGGTGTACCACTTGAATGGGATTAGAGATGCTAGTCTCTTGGTTGAAAACCATAGGAGGTTATGTTAGTGTGTTTAGGGGAGAATTTGGTGGAGTGAAAGAAGCTGGAAAAGTGACAGACTTTGTCTAAAGAAACCTCTGTTTCCTTGTTTCTTATGGTTGAGGGGACTGTGGACAAGGAGACTGTATTTTGATAGACATGGTTAAATGGATACCAATCTGTAAGGTGTGGAGTTATGCAAAGACTTCCAACAATCCTGGAGAGTGTGAGTACCATTCTCTCCTCTGGCTAAATAACGGAAACACTGAGAACAGTATTCCCAACTTCAAAAAAAATGCCCCAGTACACATAGAAAATGAAAGTATTTCTATGGCATGCTGGGGTAAACTGGTGTAGAATTAGGGACCATTTATGTTGGTCTTGAGAAAAAAAATTATGTTTTCTTTATGTTATAGCATTGTGCTAAGAAAAATAATGTATAAGACAAATGAATGTTAAATATTGAGTCTGCATATGAATTTGTAAAATAAAATGATTTAAAATTGGGGTCATCACGTTGCCTGATTTTAAGCTTTACTACAAAGCTGTGATCACCAAGACAGCATGGTACTGGCACAAAATAGACACATAGACCAGTGGAACAGAGTAGAGAGCCCAGATATGGACCCTCAACTGTATGGTCAAATAATCTTTGACAGGGGCACCTGGGTGGCTCAGTGGGTTAAAGCCTCTGCTTTCGGCTCGGGTCATGATCCCAGGGTCCTGGGATAGAGCCCCGCATCGGGCTTTCTGCTCCGCGGAGAGTCTGCTTCCTCCTCTCTCTCCCTGCCTGC
The DNA here is from genome assembly GCA_003697995.1 of Taxidea taxus jeffersonii. Classification (NCBI taxonomy): domain Eukaryota; kingdom Metazoa; phylum Chordata; class Mammalia; order Carnivora; family Mustelidae; genus Taxidea; species Taxidea taxus. The sequence continues at coordinate 50,105 of ML108906.1, read as the reverse complement.
CTCTCTTGCCTACTTGTAATCTCTGTCTGTCAAATAAATAAATAAAATCTTAAAAAAATAATCTTTGACAAAGCAGGAAAAAATATACAGTGGAAAAAAGACTGTCTCTTCAATAAATGGTGCTGGGACAGTTGGACAGCTATGTGTACAAGAATGAAACTCGACTATTCTCTTATACCATACGCAAAGATAAACTCAAAATGGATAAAAGACCTCAACATGAGCAGGAATCCACCAGAATCCTAGAGGAGAACATAAGCAGTAACCTCTTCGACACTGGCCACAGCAACTTCTTTTGATATGTCTCCAAAGGCAAAGGAAACAAAAGTGAAAATGAACTTTTGGGACTTCATCAAGGTCAAAAGCTTCTGCACAGCAAAGGAAGCAGTCAACAAAACAAAGAGGCAACCCACGGAATGGGAGAAGATATTCACAAATGACACTAAAGACAAAGGGCTGATATCCAAGATCTATAAAGAACTCCTCAAACTCAACACACACAAAACAGATAATCATGTCAAAAAATGGGCAGAAGACATGAACAGACACTTCTCCAATGAAGACATACAAATGGCTAACAGACAGATGAAAAAATTTTCATCATCACTAGCCATCAGGGAGATTCAAATCAAAACCACATTGAGATACCACCAGTTGGAATGGCCAAAATTAACAAGACAGTAAATAACATGTGTGGGAGAATGTTGGTGGGAATGAAAGTTGGTGCAGCCACTTTGGAAAACAGTGTAGAGATTCCTTAAGAAATTAAAAATAGAGCTTCCCTATGACCCTGTAATTGTACTGCCGTGTATTTACCCCAAAGATACAGATGTAGTGACAAGAAGGGCCATCTGTACCCCAATGTTCATAGCAGCAATGGCCACAGTCGCCAAACTGTGGAAAGAACCAAGATGCCCTTCAACAGATGAATGGATAAAGAAGATATGGTCCATATATACTATGGAGTATTATGCCTCCATCAGAAAGGATGAATACCCAACTTTTGTACCAACATGGACAGGACTGGAAGAGACTATGCTGAGTGAAATAAGTCCAGCAGAGAGTCAATTATCATATGGTTTCACTTATTTGTGGAGCATAAGGAATAACATGGAAGACATGGTGAGTTGGAGAGGAGAAGGGAGTTGGGGGAAATTGGAGGGGGAGATGAACTATGAGAGACTGTGGACTCTGAGAAGCAAACTGAGGGTTTTGGAGGGGAGGGGGTTAAGAGTTTGGGTGAGCCTGGTGGTGGTTATTATGGAGGGCACATATTGCATGGAACACTCAGTGTGCTGCATAAAAAAGGATTCTGGAACACTGAAAAGAAATAGAAAAAATAAATAGAAGTTTAAAAAAAGATAATGAATAAGAAACTTCAGTATGCTTCTGGGAACTTAAGACACTTATATCAGGATTATGCTTGAAATGGCAACATGCAATTCCTGGTCAAATTTTCGTAATGATCTCTTCACTTCTTGATGGTCACCATCAATTTGGACTTTATTTGCATGTGTAGGTGATACAACTTAAAGCCATTTGAACAAACATTTAAAAATTTTAGGAGATGAAATTATATTTTAAAAATATAATAGTTCTTAATTTTCTTTTATTGTCAATGTTGAAATTTGGGGGAGGGGAATGTGGGTTTTTTTTCCTCAAAGGATAACATATCTTCCCCAGGAATAATGATATGGGATTCCAATTCATAACAAGTATTTCAAAATAATAATGGAGAGCTAACTACAAAGTGCACATTCATTATTACAGCAGCTACTCTGTACCTAGTTTGAATACCACTGAATAGATTTGTGAGCTGCAAATGGACAGAAGTTTCTGTTACACAGGTAGGCATTGACTTGGAGCTACTTCCTAGAGTGGCCCTGGTCCTGTGTCTTTCTCCCCTCCTCACACCCACACCACCCTCAGCACCAGTCATACCTTGGATACTTGGAAAATTAGTTGCTCTAAAACATTTCTGGGCCATAGATACATTACAGGCAAAGTCTTCCTTTAGCTGCTGATGACAAGCAGTGAATACCAGATGTTGCTCTTTGTACTTTCCACCTGGAGAACAGGGAGAGAGTAGAAGTGGACTGTCAGTACCCACTCTACCCAAACTTCTTTACCCCTCTTTGAGGATTCCCAGTCAAAGCTGATTGCTGGGACTGATCCCAGGGCTTTAGCCGCCCCATAGTTTGAAGGATAAATAGCTCCTGGCACACTTATACCCCAGTAGGGCATACCCATTGGAGCCCAGGTGGAAGAAAACTAGTTACCCATGGTATCAACACCCAAAAAACTGCTATTAACATTTTAGTTTAATTCCTTTACATAAAAAAATTAAAATATTGTAAACATATTTATAATTTTTATATCATCTGTTTTCACTTAATATTGTAACAATACCATTTCTCTCATACTATAAAAAGTTTTATATGTCCTTTTGAAAATGGCTAGAAAGTAATTCAGCATCCTTACTTTTTTTCAGGAGGAAAATTTTCTCAAGGGAAAAAATTATACATCCACTATGTGGTAAATAAGGGCAGAGAGAAGCCCATTACTATATTGAAGAGTTACCAGGAAATGTAGTTTCCCCTTACCTGTTCTTGGTGAATGCCTTTTGGTGATTTCTTTCCTAAAATAACAGGATGTCTTTTCTATGATAAGGCCAGAGCGCAGCTGCATAAAATACATCTGGCAAACTTCTTCAGCTTTCTGTTGGGATTCTAAACAATTGAAAATTTTTGATACCGTTTAATTCCATCCATTTTTGTCCATTTACAAGCACTGAATGTAGGAGACCAAGAAAGCAACTAAAGGTCTATAGTATTGAGATGCCTGGATGGCTCAGTTGGTTAAGTATCTGCCTTTGGTTCAGGTCATGATCCCAGGGATTGAATCCCACATCAGGTTCCTTGCTCATTGGGGAACCTGCTTCTCCCTCTGCCCTCTGCTCCCCTTGTTCATGCTCCCTCTCTGACAAATAAATAAAATATTTTTTAAAAGTACATCTATTTGCTAAAAAAAAGGTCTATAGTATCTTTTTTTAAATTTAATTTTATTTTTCAGTGTTCCAAGATTTATTTTTTATGTACCACACCCAGTGCTCCATGCAATATGTGCCCTCCTTACTACCCACCACCAGGCTCATGCATCTCCCTACTCCCCTACCCTCCCAAAGCCTCAGTTTGTTTCTCAGAGTCCACAATCTCTCATGGTTCCTCTCCCTGCCCCCCCAATTTCCCACAATTCACTTTTAATTTCCTTCTCCTAATCTCCTCCATGCTATTCCTAATGCTCAACAAGTAAGTGAAACCATATGATAATTGATTCTCTCTGATTGACTTAGTTTACTCAGCATAATGTCCTCCAGTCCTGTCCATGTTGATACAAAATTTGGGTATTCATCCTTTCTGATGGCTGCATAATATTCCATTTTATATATGAACAATATCTTTATCCATTCATCCATTGAAGTGCATCTTGGTTCTTTCCACAGTTTGGCTATTGTGGACATTGCTGCTATGAACGTTGGGGTACATATGGCCCTTCTTTTCACTACATCTGTATCTTTGAGGTAAACACCCAGTAGTGCAATTGCAGGGTCATAGGGTAGCTCTATTTTTAATTTCATAAGGAATCTCCACACTGTTTTCCAAAGTGACTGCACCAACTTGCATTCTCACCATCAGTGTAAGAGGATTACCCTTTCTCAACATACTCTTCAACACTTGTTGTTTCCTGTCCTGTTAATTTAGACCATTCTAACTGGTGTAAGGTGGTATCTCAATGTGGTTTTGATTTGAATCTTCCTGATGGCTAATGATGAACATTTTCTCATGTGTATGCCAGGCATTTGTATGTCTTTTTTGGAGAAGTGTCTGTTCATGTCTTCTGCCCATTTTTTAACATGATTATCTGTTTTTTGGGTGTTGAGTTTGAGCAGTTCTTTATAGAACTTTTATATCAGCCCTTTGTTTGTAGTGTGATTTGCAAATATCTTCTACCATTCCGTGGGCTGTCTCTTGTTTTGTTGACTGTTTCCTTTGCTGCACAGAAGCTTTTTATCTTGGCGTCCCAAAATTCATTTTCACTTTTCTTTCCTTTGCCTTTGGAGACGTTTCTTGAGAGAAGATGCTGTGGCCAATGTCGAAGAAGTTACTGCCTATGTTCTTCTCTAAGATTTTGATGGATTCCTCTCTCAATTTGAAGTCTATCATCCATTTTGTTTAACTTTTTGTATGGTGTAAGAGAATGGTCAAGTTTTATTCTTCTATATTTAGCTGTCCAATTTTCCCAGCACCATTTATTGAAGAGGCTATCTTTTTTTCCACTGGATAGTTTTTTCTGCTTTGTCAAAGATTATTTGACCATAGAGATGTGGATCCATATCTGGACTCTCAACTATGTTCCATTGGTCTATGTGTCTGTTTTTGTCCCGGAACTATGCTGTCTTGGTGATCACAGCTTTGTAATAAGGCTTGATATCAGACAACATGATGCCCCCAGCTTTTTTTTTTTCTTTTTCAAAAGATCCTTAGTGATTAAAGGTCTTTTCTGGCTCTATACAAATTTTAGGATTTTTTTCCTTCACTTTGAAAAAAAATCCCATTTTTTAATCAGGAATTTTGATCAGGATGGCATAAAAGTATAGATTGCTCTGTGTAGAATAGACATTTTAACAAGAATGAGCAAGGAATGTTTTTCCATCAGTTTCTTTCATGAGTGTTCTATAGTTCCTTGAGTACAGATCCTTTACCTCTTTGGTTAGATCTTAACTTTGTTCCAAGGTATCTTATTGTTTTTGGTGCTATAGTAAGTGGAATCAATTCTCTAATTTCCTTTTCTATAGTTTCATTGTTAGGGAATAGGAAAGGAACTGACTTCTGAGCATTGATTTTACATCCTGCCACATTACTGAATTGCTCTATAAATTCTAGTAATTTGGGGGTGGAATTTTTTGGGTTTTCCATATACAGTATCATGTCATTGTGAAGAGAGAAAGTTCGACTTCTTCTTTGCCAATTTAAATACATTTTATTTCCTTTTGTTGTTTGATTGCTGTTGCTAGAACTTCTAGTACTATATTAAACAACAGTGACGGGAGTGGGCATCCTTGTCATGTTCCTAATCTCAATGGGAAGGCTCTCATCTTTTCCTCATTGAGAATAATATAGACTGTGGATTTTGCATAGATGGATTTATGAAGCTGAGAAATATTTCCTCTATCCCTATGCTCTGAAGAGTTTTAATCATGAAAGGATGCTGTATTTTGTCAAATGCTTTTTCTGAATCAATTGAGGGGACCATGTGGTTCTTCTCTCTTCTCTTATTGATTTTTTCCATCACACTGATTGATTTGTGAATGCTGAACCACCCTTGCATCTCAGGGATCCCCTTTGGTTATGGTGGATGTACCATTATGATTTAATTATTAATTAAATCATTGATTTATCAATGATAAATCATTGATTTGATCAATGATTTGATTTGATCAATCATTGATTGATTTGTGAATGCTGAACTGCCCTTGCATCTCAGGGATCCCATTTGGTTATGGTGGATGTACCACTATGATTTAATTATTAATTATAATTATGATTTTAATTATTTAATTTAAATTATTAAATTAAATCAAATCATTTAATTTAATTTATTTAAATATTTAATTATATATTATATATAATAATTATATCAATTTAATTTAATTTTATTTTATCAATTTATTTTTATCAATTTAATTTAATTTTAGTTCTACTGTACTGCTCTAATCTTGATTATTTCCCTTCTTGTGTGTAGGGTTGGCTTAATTTTTTGTTGATTTTCCAGTCTTTAAGGTGTAAAGAGAGTTGGTGTATTCAGGATTTTTCAATTTTTTTGAGTGAGGCTTGGATTGCTATGTATTTCCCCCTTAGGACGCTTTTGCTGCATCTCATAGATTTTGGATTAATGTGTCTTCATTCTCATTGGTTTCCATAAATTGCATAAGTTCTTTGATTTCCTGGTTGTTCTGAACAGTCTTGAGTAGGATGGTCTTTAGCTTCCAAGTGTTTGGATTCCTTCCAAACTTTTTCTTGTGGTTGAGATTCCAGTTTCAAAGCACTGTGGTCTAAGAATATGCAGGGAATAATCTCAATCTTTTGGTATCAGTTGAGCCCTGATTTGTGATCGAGTATGTGGTCTATTCTGGATAAAGTTTCATGTGTGCTTGAGAAGAATGAGTATTCTGTTTTTTTAGGGTGGAATGTTCTGCATATATCTATGAGGTCCATCTGGTCCAGTGTGTCATTTAAAGCTTTTGTTTCTTTGTTGATTTTCTGCTTGGATGATCTGTCTATTGCTGAGAGTGGAGTATTAAGATCTCCTACAATTAATGTATTCTTATCAATACCACTCTTTATTTTGATTAACAGTTGGCTTATGTAGTTGGTTGCACCCATATTGGGAGCATAAATGTTTATAGTTGTTAGATCTTCTTGGTGGATAGACCCTTTAAGGATGATGTAGTGTCCTTCTGTATCTCTGACTACAGTCTTTAGTTCAAAATCTAATTTATCTGATATGAGAGTCGCTACCCCAGCTTTCTTTTGAGGCCTGTGGGTATGAGAGATTCTTCTCCATCCCTTCACTTTCAGTCTGGATGTATTTTTAGGTTCCAAGTGGGTCTCTTGTAGACAGCATATAGATGGTTCCTGTGATTTTATCCAATCTGCAACCTTGTATTGTTTTATAGGAGCATTTAGGCCATTCACATTGAGAGTGGTTATTGAAGGATACATTTTTATTGATGTCATATTGCCTGCAAAGTCCTTGTTTCTATAGATTGTCTCTGTAAATTTCTGGCTTATGTCACTTGTTTCTATAGATTGTCTCTGTAAATTTCTGGTCTCTGCCACTCTTAGGTTCTTTCTTCTTTTATAGAAGCCCCCTTTAGTATCTCTTGTAGTGCCGGCTTGGTAGTCACATACTCTTTTAAACCTTGCCAGTCTTGGAAGCTCTTCATCTCTCCATCTATTTTGAATGTCAACCTTGCTGGATAAAATATTTTTGGCTGCATGTTCTTCTCCCTTCGTGCCCTGAATATGTCTTGCCAGCCCTTTTTGGCTTGCCAGGTTTCTGTGGACAGGTCTGATGTTATTCTGATGGACCTTCCTCTGTACATAAGGAATCTCTTCCCCCAGTTCCCATCAGAATCTCTTGTCTAAAATTATGATTTGTCAGTTTCACTATTAAGTGCCTTGAGGTCTTTCTAGATTCGTTAATCTTGGGGGGTGTTCTTTCTGCCTCTATGACACGAAAACTTGTTCCATTCCCCAGACTGGGAAATTTTTCATCCAGAATTTGTGAAACTCTATCTTCTAGTCTTCTCTCTTTCTCCACCCCTCAGGGATCCCAATAATTCAGTTGTTGGAACATTTTATGGCATCATTTATTTTCCTAATTTTGTTTTCATGGCTTCTAAGCTGTTTGTTCATGCCTCCTCCTGATCCTTTTTCTCTATCAGTTTGTCTTCTAGATCATTAATTCTATCTTCTGCCTCAGTTACCCTACCTGTTAGAGTATTTAGATTAGATTGGATCTCATTGAAAGCACTTTTATGTTTTGTCAGGTCTGCTCTCAATTTTGCCCTTAGAGATTCCTTGTTGCCACTAATGATCTTCTCCAACCTAGCCATTGCCTGGATAATTATTACCCTGAAATCTATTTCTGACATATTGTTTATGTCCATATCCAGTAGTTCTCTGGCCACAGGTCACAGTCTCCGAATTTTTCCTCTGTTGGGTGTTCCTCCTCTTAGTCATTTTGTGAGAGATGGTTGAGAGGAGGTATGGCTGAAAATATCAACCACAATCCAGGCAAAGTGCACTATGGAAAGTTTCAGAGGAATTGGAAGTCACCATCAAAAAGAAAGAAAAAAGAAAAAAAGAGAGTGAAAGATTAAAAAAAAGAAGAAAACAAGCCAAAATGAGCCCCCCAAAGTATGATTTATAAGGTACAAAACCAAAAATGAACAAACAAAAGGGCCAACAAAATTAAAAGAAAAAAAAAAAACCCAGCCAAAATGACCTGTAAGAATAAGGAAATAGTACAAAAACAAAAACAAATACACAAAAACACTGACAAAGGAATAAGATGGGAAGGTGCTTTAAACCCTCGATGTGGGTGAGGAAGTTTATTTCAGTTCTCCCTGGGTGTATCTTGTTATCTTTGTTAATGGACTCAACTTTCCAGAGATACAGGGAAATTAAAACTGGTAAAATAAAACTATATATATAGGGGTAGTATTGAATAGGAAAAAAGGAGTACCTTGAAGCTTATATCTATCTATCTATCTATCTATCTATCTATAAGAAAAAGAAAAAGAAAACAAAGATATATGTATGAAAATAGTTCAAGTTAAAAAGTTATTATGGAATATGTTGTATTAGTCATAAAGGTAAGTAGGTTAAAAAAATTAAAAAACAAGAATTGTGAGAATGAATTTTTAAAAAAAGTTGTATCTCAGAGTCCACAGTCTCTCATGGTTCATCTCCCCCTCCAATTTCCCCCAACTCCATTCTCCTTTCCATCCAAAAAAAATAAATAAAGTTTATCTATGAAATATACAGGTTTGGGGGCAGTACCAGGAGCTTAGTATATTGTTTTCCCTGATGTTGGGGTTTTACAGTTTTATGGGGACCCTGTGGTTATTGTCCTCTTGTTCTTTTGGCTTGTCTTCTGGGGGAGGGTCCTGCAGAGTTGTTTTTCAGTCTATCTTGCTTGTGTTGAGTAGCCCTTCCCCCTTATTAAGGGGCTGGGCACTGTGGAAACTGGTTTTTCAGGCTTTTGTTCTTTGGAGGTTTTTGTTCTTTGAAGGTTTTTTGTGCCTTTTCCTTTTTGTGAGGGTCAGAGCAAAGTAAACTCTCCCCACCAAAACCTTCCCCTTAGAGAGAAGCCTCAGTCTGCTCCCCTCTGGATGGTGCAAAAACACAGACTCTCCCTCTGCAAACTCCACTGAACACTGCAACCTCCCACAGGAAGTGCGCACCCCCAGCCACTGTCTCAGTGGTTGCCTGAGGCCCCTGCTTGCCTCTGCACCCCGTGACACTAAAACTGTGAGCAATACTGATCCAGGCGAGCCAGATCCTGGTCGCTGCTGTTGCCAGGACTGCTGTCTATAGCCCATACCCATGCCAGGTACACTCAGACCTGGCAGCGGTGCATGTTGCAGAAGGCTGCAGGCCTAGGGACTGCTGGCTGGATCCCATGCTGGGCTCTCTCAGGTGCAGGCCAGGGTACACCCAGACCCAGCAGTGGTCCAGGCCATGGAAGGCTGTGGGCCCAGGGAAGGATAACTGGAGCTCCCACTGGGATCTCTCAGGCTCTCTCAGGGTGGGTGGGTGCCAGCTGTGACCCGCCCTGGGACGTGGGCTTAGGTCTGTGCCTATGGCCGCCCGATCCCACCAATTTCCCTTTAAGACCCTTTGTTCTTTTTGAATGCTTTAAACCAGTCTCCAAGCTAATGCTGGTCCCCAAGCACAGGGTACTTTTGTAATGGGGTATTACTTTTGTAATGGGGTATTACTTTTTAATGGGTTGCTTCTGGTGGCTCCCTCCCCCTTCTGTTTATCCTCTGATATTAGTCCAAACACTCTCACTCTGTACCTCTCCACTGATGATCTTCTGCTCCTGTAGAGACTGGTTGAAACAGGGTCTCCTACTTCTTTGCCATCTTGTCCCTCTTCAGGTCTATAGTACCTTATCAAAAGCCTTGGGACCAGTTGTGTTTCAAAATTCACAGTTTTTTAGATTCTAGAATTGTCATGTAGAGTATATACTATATATATGTAGTACTCCCAGCAGGGACTAGGACAGTACTCTTATAACGAAAAATTAATTAATGATTTTATAGTGAAATATAAGAAAATTTACACAAAGTGAAATAAACACCTCATGTTTGCTCAGGTCAGGATTTAACTGTTCAGATAAGTTCAGATAATTTCTTATTACCAAATGAATTATGAAAAATTTTAGGTCTCTAGAAAAATTCTGGTTGTCCAAATTCTATATAAGGGACTGTGGATCTACGTCCAATATGTATCAGTCTTCGCCTGAGGGGGAAATTTTATGGTCATATGGAATCTATAATATTTCTTACTTATTTAGAATTCACTTTTAATAATTTTAGAACAAACTGAAGGTTTTGGTGGGGAGGTATGTGGGGGTTGGGTGAGCCTGGTGGTGGTATTAAGGAGGGCATGTATTGCATGGAGCACTGGGTGAGATGCATAAACAATGAATTTTGGAATACACACATACACAAAATAAAATTAAATTAAAAAATAATTTTAGAAGGATAGTTATAGTTTCTAGAGCTTATTGATACTAAAAATAACTGACTCATGTTAAGGAGCTTTCCCCCCTATATTTTCTTCTAGGAGTTTCATGGTTTCAGGTCTTACATTTAAATCTTTAATCCATTTCAGGTTAGTTTTTGTGAGTTCTTTTACATGTGAATATCCAGTTTTCCCAGAAGCATTTACTGAAGAGACTTTAATTTCTTCTTTGAGTATTCTTGGCTCCCTTATCAAATGTTAGTGTGTTATACTGCAATTTTATGAACTAACATAATACAAATTATATCAGTTAAAGATTTCATCACCTATTTAATAATTTTTATTCACTTAGTCAAAGAAAAGGTCTCAAATAAAAGATCAAATTTGCTATTTGGAAATTCATAAAAGGCCTTTCAGAGTTAAATAGACAAGAAAGTCATAACACTTGAGTCATGGCATCTAAACTTTTAACATTATAGCAAATGAATTATCAAGCAATTTGTATAATACAGCCAAATTTCAATTATTCATAGTAGTTCAGAAAATGAAAATAGTTACTTGTGACTTTGGAACCCATTCTATGATTTTTAAAAAATTTTCTAAAAGATTTGCCTTCCTGATATGGTTTTCAAAATTAAGTGGAGTAAACTTTCATTAGGCACTATTTTGAATTATCTATATCTTGCCTCCAATTCAGATGGACATCTTCATTTAAGTATTTTCAACTGTCTGAACAAGGCAAGACCACTTAATTATACTCACCTCTACCCTGGAACTTCCCAACATTGCATCACAGCTTACAAATATCAGCTATAGTATCTCACCTTTATGTAGTGCTTTTATAATTGCAAAGAAATTTATAAAGCTATGCCAGAGCCAGCATTGAACCTGGTCCCCTAATAAGTAATCTAATACAATATTTTATTAACTGTATCACATTATCTCTCCAGACATAAAGGGCACAAGATGATATTTTAAGGATGTTCACTCCTTATATACTTATCTTTATGCTATATTAAGAATCCCATGGGACATGACTGACAAACATGTCTAATATAGAAAGTGGACTTTCTGAGGAGCAGGATGTGGGTCCTGGGTAGTTAGAAGTAAGGGTTATTATATTAAGGAAGTATTATGGATGTAGAAGAAGAAAGGGGCTAAAGATATTGATATAGGGGCTCGCATTTAATGGGACAAACACTGGATATCAAGGGGTGACCACATTTTGAAGTATTTAAGATACTTCACATTGGGAGAATTTGGAAGAAGGTATACTTTGGTGTTTGCAGCAGCTGAAAGTGTGGTGTGATGGTTGTGGTCTCCGATGGGAAATATAAATATGGTATGGCCTTGGGGACTCTGTGGGAGAGAGTGCTAACAGGGTTGAAAGGCCCATCTTAAGCTTATGTAAGGACTGTTGTCATTTCCTATGTCTGTATCTTGCCTGATGTCTGAAGGTAGTGTCTCAGCATGGCTTATGAGGAAATTCTCACAAGTAATTTCATCATAGCAACAGCATGATGAAATCCCTCACGCATTTCTGGTGAGTACATGGGAAGTGGCCTGGAACTCTTCCTGTAGTTCTGCCACTGAGAGAGCCAGACTGTGGCTGAGAGGAATTACATAAATGAATCACTCATCTTTCATTTCTTTCCTGAACACCTATTTCACCAAGGTTTCTTCTCACTGCTTGTTACCCTTGATTTATCTGTGGCATTTGACTTGGAACCAAATCATTCTCTGAAACAATTCTTCCATTATTTTCATGTCACCAGTCTCTTTAGGTTCTTGTTTTTCTCTGATCATCCATCTCTGTTACTCTGTTAGTTTTTCCTTGTCTGACTGCTCCTAAAATGTTGGCATTGTGCAGGATTTGCCCTTTGCCTTTTCCTCTCACTTTAGACTGTTTCTGGGCAATCTTGCCTGTTCCAATGACTTCAACCGTCTTTTTGTATGCTGATGACTCCCCAAAAAGTAACTCTACCTTAGGTCTCTCTCCTGAACTTTGTGTCTGTTGCTCTTTCTTCACAAGGTATTTTCACTTCAGTTAGCTTCAGACATCTCTATATCTACTTATGGAGAGCCTCCAGAATTCTGGACATCTCTACCCGGATGACCTATACTTACCCCAAATTCAAAAATACTCATAATAAAAAAATATTTATTTTTCTCTACCTGCAGTACTTTCCTCCTGAAAATTTCAATCTATCTTGAAAAACAGTACCGCTTTCTACCACTGCCTGCCCAAATCTTAAATCATCCTGAAAGCTGAGAATCATCTATTTTTCCCTCTCTGTCCATCCCTCAACTTATTCGGTCTGTAATTAAATCTTATTGATTTCAGTTTCTGAATGTATCTGACCTTTAGTCCTTCTTTTCCATCCTGTTGTCTTAGGTCAGGCCTTCATTCTCAGTCCCCTAGATGAATGCAGTAGACCTCTAACCAGTTTTTGTTTCTATTCTTGCTCCCTCACTCTATCTTTGCACCACCATCAATGTGATCTCTCTAAAATGAAAATATCTTGTTATTCCCCAGTTGAATGTTTTCAATGATTGCTCACTGCCCATAGGATAAATTTGAAGTTCTGTCACTGTAACTTTAGAAGATATTCCGTGGACAGGCCAAATTAAGAGGTGTGACCTTTACTTATTTCTATGCCCAATTATTGCCATGTAGAGATATGTGCCCAGTGTTGCTAGATTTTCTGATTTTTCAAAAGAATCATATTTTTATGCACAATCTTCTAATTTTTAAATAGTTCCTCAATTAAAAAATACCATAGTATTGTTTAGGCCAAATCAAAAGCTTCTGCTGGATGGGTCTGTCCCAAAGCTCCCATATTGTGACTTCTGGCTAGATACATAAGGAAACTGGGTTGTCAGAGCAGGGAAAGTGTTGATAGATTTAGGGGAGAGGAATAGCAGAGGAAGATGCCCTGACTCTGGGAGTAGCTTCCTGGAAACTGGGAAGGGAATGATTTTGGGGAGGGTCTTTTCTCTATTTCTTTAAGTCCTGTATTTTGTTGGTGTGAGAGATGAAATACTCTGATGGTGACCTAAACTCATATGGAGCCTGATTGTGTATATATATCTCTAGTGGGTAAATATTGAGTTTTTTGGCTTTGTGATTGTGTCAGATCCTGCTAGCCCAAAGGAGGAGGAGAAGGAACTAAAACAAGCTTTTAATTAATTAATTAATTAATTTAATTGCTTAGGGGCTTAGAGCAGTGGGGGAAGAGGCAGAGGGAGAGAATCTCAAGCAGACTCCCTGTGGAGCACAGAGACTGTTGTGGGGCTCAACTTCCCGACCCTGAGATCATGACCTGAATGGAAACCAAGAGTTAGACACTTAACTGAATGAGCCACCCAGCCACCCCCTAGGATAATTTTCAGGATCAAAGATATAGCCTTTTCATCTTAGAGCTATGGCTACTACCTGACTTTATTTACCCTTCAATTTGCACCCAATTCTTTGAGTTTGCAACTGGATAGACTTGAGCATCATTTGATCAATTCTGTTTTATTTGGGGCATGGATTATTCAAATATCTTCACTCTTAAACTGTTCTCTCTTTTTTCAGAAGTTGCAAGTCAAAACCACAACTCAATACATCAAACCTGTATATTTTATATGCAATAAATGTTGGATAAAAGAAGATCAGTTTAAAATTTTATTAATCTAGGAAAAAAGATTTTGGGACTAGTTGGAATGAGGTGTGGGTAGTGAGAAGGGATTGATATGAAGGACTATATATGTTTATCACTGTTAATGGGTTTAAATTACTCAAACCACTCTTGTCCTGGAATTTATCAGATAAGCAAAAGTTGGCTATGTATAGTCTGTTTAAAAACAAACACTGCTGTATTACAAACTTATGAACTATCTCTTCTAATTTCAGGTCTTGTATTCTTAGTAGCTTTTGCCAAGGTAGCATGTATGAACATCAGAATAAGAATTTGATAACAGACAAAAATAGTTTGTAAAACAATCAGAAATGCTAAGTCCTTACTTCTCAACTTGGGAGATTTTACCAAAGCCTTGCTTGCTGAACTATTCATCTTTGCTGGAGAGATTTTGGTGGTTGAATACTTCATTTTAGTCTTCATCTTTCAGGCTTCTGTAGATTAAAATATAATATTAGTTCAAATGCCTCAACTTGAAAATAAACAGAAACAACTGGGGCTGACTCAAAATAACGTTAATAACATAGCCACATAAAGAAAACAATTATTTCAGTAAAATTTGAATTTAGTTTCTGAAAATATATCCATATTGAAATATAGTCAGAGTACAAAAAGAGCTACAAAGAAGTATTAAACTTTACATAGTGGGTTATTGTTGGTAATATTGATATTAGGATTCTGAAATATTTTTACTACATTATAAGACAGAGCAAATAAGTAGATGTGTTGATACTGTAAGATTTTTACTGCAAGGGAAAGGAGATACAAATAGAAAAATATAAGAAGCCAAGGGAAAATCTCTGTAATGTTAAATCTGACTCAGTACTATCAGTGTGCCCCTATCTTAGGTTCTAAATACTTTTTCCTCTAAAAGGAATCAGGACTCTCTAAGTCTGGGCTGAGAATGTAGAAGTGAATATGGAATATTCAGTTATGCCAGAAAGCAATTGGTCATTCAAAAACTTGTGAGTTTGTGTAAAAAGGACACAGAATCCCCTTCAAAGGGTTTCTCACTGGCCAAATTTGGCACAATTTGATCATCAGAAAGAATAATGATGGTAATTCACTATAAAGCATTTAATGCAAAAAGAAACCCACCAGTCCATAACATTCCTTAAGAATGAATGAACAAGGGTTTTATTCATTACAGAATGAATAGTAGAGTTAGAAAAATAACAGTTTTGTAGCCCTCAGTGTAATACTTGATACAAGCAATGATCATCAATGGATGCTGTGCCTTGAGTGTCAAGCTGGGTCAGAGTACCTTATTGAAAGAATATTGCATTTTCTCTTATAAACTGCAGAAACCCCCATATTCATTCAGTAGGGTACCACAGTCTGGCTTCATCATCAAGGTAAGGTAGTGGTGCTTTGATTTATGAAGGGAGCAGGACTTCTCCAGCCTTAAATTCTTCCTCACATTGCTTGAAATTCTACTAATAGTTTACTCCTACTTGCATTAAGCCTTGTCTTCTTTTTCCTAGATATAAAAAAAAATGGTGTATTCCAGAGGTGATTGCTATTTAAATCTCTTACAAACTTTATATGAATCAGCTCTTCTAGCAGGGTAAGGGATGAGCATTTGGTTACTATGTTGGAGGACTCCATGAAAGATAAACTTCATGCAATTTTATTTTTATTTCTGAACAAACTTGAATGGACTGAAATTCCAAATTTTCTTGTTTAGATGGAACTAGAACCTTATACACAACCATCCTATTTACAACTGGCTTCATGAGCAAGAATTTTCAAAGGTAGAAAAACGCTTAGAAGCAGAGAACCTTAGATGTCATTTGTCATTTTCCTGAGCCTCTAAATCTATGGATGAATAGGCTAAGACTGAAGGAGAGCGCCTTGCTCAGGATCACAAAAACAAAACTGGGGTGAGAATCTAGTCTACTGATATCCATCTTTATGCCAGAGCTTCTGCACCATGTCTCCTCTTTCCCTCTTCCAACTGTAGGAAGAATATAATCAGAACTGGCAATTTAACTTCAAATGCTTGGCCAGTTGTCCAACTTCTTTAGAAATAATGAATTTCTAAATATGATAGTTAATATGTAATAATAACATGTGCAGTTAGGTAATCTAACTGTAGTTAAATTTTAAATTTTCAGATAATAGTTCAAATAATACCCTGCACACAGTAGGTATCCAGGTAGCACCTTACTGATAATGAAAATTGTAATGTTGGATTGTTGCTTTTGTTTGTTTGTTTTCCTTTTTATCCAAAGATCCTTATGTCCCAGGAAAAAAGTTCTCCTGGATGGACATTAACCACCCCCTAACCAAAAAACTGTTGCATTTTCACATAAATTTGGGAAGTGTTCCTATATATATTATTCAACCTCTTTTGAAGTCAGAACCACATTAGCATAGTAAAGATGTTGACAGTCCTTCGCTGAAGATTCCTGGGTACTTTTGTTTAATTATTTTTGGAAATTATTTGATCTTGTAACTTCCCC
Organism: Taxidea taxus jeffersonii; assembly: GCA_003697995.1. Classification (NCBI taxonomy): domain Eukaryota; kingdom Metazoa; phylum Chordata; class Mammalia; order Carnivora; family Mustelidae; genus Taxidea; species Taxidea taxus. The sequence continues at coordinate 33,638 of ML108906.1, read as the reverse complement.
CACTACTTCTATTAACACCCCTGTTAACATGGACTATCTATTATCATGGTCTAATTTGAGATAACACACTTGGAGGAACTCTGCTCTAAACCAAAGTTTTAGCTTTCTGATTTAAGCAACATACATAAGAAACTGAAATACCACATTTACAATGGAGTGATTGACACAGAGAAAGTCAGCTGCTTTTTAAGAATCGAAGGATAAATCAAAAGCATAGTCAGAAAAAAGAATAGTCAGGAAATATTTCCAAATCCTATTCTAAAAAACAAGGTTTCTTTCTTTCTTTCTTTCTTTCTTTCTTTCTTTCTTTCTTTCTTT
>ML108906.1:0-33310 GCA_003697995.1 Taxidea taxus jeffersonii | reverse complement strand
TTTCTTTCTTTCTTTCTTTCTTTCTTTCTTTCTTTCTTTCTTTCTTTCTTTCTTTCTTCTTTCTTTCTCTCTCTCTCTCTCTCTTTCTTTCAACAAAGTGTTTTCTTTAAACAGTCTACAAATCTTTTGCTTTAAAAAATACAATCATGGGGTGCCTGGGTGGCTCAGTGGGTTAAAGCCTCAGCCTTCTCTCAGGTCATGATCCCAGCGTCCTGGGATCAAGCCCCACATCCGTCAATCTGCTCAGCAGGGAGCCTGCCTCCCCTACCCACCTCTGCCTGCCTCTCTGTCTACTTGTGATCTGTCTGTCAAATAAACAAAATCTTTAAAAAAAATACAATCACTCTTGTCACCATTTTTTCAGACTTGAAATTTACTTTTTACTCTCCTGTTTTTAAGTCAGAAATATTTCAGAATATATATCAGTATAAAAATCACTAGTTCTAAAAAAAAATCACTAGTTCTTTCATGCTGCTTTTCTCAATAATATAAGCAAATATTCTTGCACACTCGTTCTGATACCTTACCTTAGTTATAAACGTGAAAGGCTCATCTCAAATAATGAAGTTTCTTGTTGTCAGCATTTTGGTAGTGGTTGATGCTATATTCCAACTCTACTTATATACGCACTTGGATTAAGCAACATTGGGTGGCAGTGTTTGATGAATGAGGCAATGCAAATAGCACTAGTTGAATGGATTAGAATGAGTGGGAGTATACCTTATTACCACAGCCAAATCCTAAACAAAGCTTTTAGATTATTTTAACTGTAGCACTTTCAAACAGTTATACTCAGTTAATCTTTAATTTTTATGAAAGGTCTATGACATGGACCCTAGGCACTGTTTATTGCTCAAAGTAAATCATACGAGGGCAAAGACTTTCATTGCCTTTCTCTTTTCTCCTGGGAAGTCAAAAACTTTAGATAATCTTTTTCTGATTATAAAAATAATGTATGGGTGCTCAGAAAATGGTTAAATGATAGGAAAGTATGTATGCTATATTTCCTGACATTCTTTTTCCAATACAGAAATACTATGCATATCTATTTTTCGTAAGAAAGAGAATCTACTGCAAGTATTATTTTGTAAGTTGCTTTTTTGATTTTCCAATTAATGTAACAAATTTTTTTTTTGGAGGCTTTATAAATAGCTTTCAATCATGTAAGTATAGCATAACAAATCTTTTATTGATTAACACTTTGACCCTTTCTGTTTTTCTCCTTTTTTTTCTTTTTTTTCTAAAATTACCACTGTTGCAACAACTGACGTGTGTGTGTGTGTGTGTGTGTGTGTGTGTGTGTGTTGTGATTCCTGGTGAACTTTTGCATGTTCACTGGTAGCACAAATCCCTAGGGGCAAGCTTGCAGAACCAAAGAGTTTGTGCACCTTATATATTGATAAAATATTACCCCATTGAATTTCTAAAAGTTTGTATTGGTTCATAGGTTTTTCAATGATCCAGGGAATGTTGTTTCACCATTGCCTTAGCAACAATGGATGTCATCACCTTTAAAATGTTTGCCTTTCTAGCAGAATTTAAGAAACAAAACAAATGAGCCAAGGCCAGGGTGTTGGGGGGGTGGGAACAGAGAAAAACCAAGAAACATACTCTTAACTATAGAGAACAAAGAATGGTTACCAGAGGGGAGGTGGGTTGGGGGATGGGTTAAATAGTTGATGGGGATTAAAAACACCACTTGTCATGATAAGAACAGAGTGATATATGGAAGTGTTAAACCACTGTATTGTACACCTGAAATTAATACTATACTGTATGTTAACTGGATTTTAAATAAATAAAAATTTTTAAAAATTTGCCTTTCTAAAGAGTGGACAATATCTCATGGTTTTGAATTTTATTATATTTAGTGAAATTAAGCATCTTTAAAAATATATTTGTTGTCAATTTCTATAAATTATTGATTTATATAAATTATTTATGAAGTAAGAAATGAAACATGTGTTATCTGTGTTGAAAAATTTTCCCCAGTACCATTTGTCCTTAGACAGATGGCATTTTTTTGATAATACATAAATTTTCAAATCTCATGTGGTCAAATTTAATTATTGTTTTAGAATTTCTGGATTTTGTGTCCTGCTTCAAAAGACTCTCCTCCTCTAAAATTATAAATAAATTTATCACACTATTTTCTAAAATTGTATTGTCTACTACTTCATACCTAAATCATTGACCCACTAGCATTTTTAGTATATAAAGAATAGGATTTTTTCCCTTCCAGTGCTTATCTCAACCACACATGTAATCCAATTTAGACAAAGTGAAGTTTCATATGTTATGTTGGGACAAGCATGCAAAGGGCTGTAAATGCAGCAATAAGGAATTGGAATTTTATCCTGTAGTCAACAGGAATCTTTTAAAAGTTTTTTATGCAAGTGAGAAGTGTTATAAAAACTGTGTTTTGTGAATGTAATTTATGGCTGTATGAAAGAATATCTGAAGGAATGAAAGAAGAGAAAGACAGGAAACAGCCCAGTCAGAAGGCCAATTAAAATACCCAGGCAAAAAGCAGTGAGGGCAGGGACTAGGGCAATGTTAGGCCAGTAAGGAGCTCATGAAGGTGATGAGTGCTGCTGGCATTTCATAGAGTCCTTAAATATTAACGTGAGAAAGGGCCCCAGAGATCCCTGTTCCAGTTGCATTAAGTCACTTAGCTCCTTAGTGGCTGAATCAGGATTAGAACCCAAGTTTCACTCTCAGCACAGGGTTGTGTCCACCACAGAGCCTCCACAGCTCTTTTTGGTAGTGTTTGTATTAGCTCTGGACTGGGGAAGTGAAGAGATGAAGGGAAGTAAGGGGGCTGTCAGTAGTTCAGAGTAGGAAACTCAGGTGGAGAGTCCATTTTCAGGCACAGGTAATGAATCTGACATGGAGTAGATGGAGTCTGAGATACTTGAGGAACAAATATGGAAATTTCAGCAGTGAGCTGGAATTAGGACATGGGTAGGTAGGGGAGGCCAGAAGTAGCAATCTGGATTTGCTACATGTGTATTTCATTTGTTACAGTATGAGAATTGATGATGTAGGAACAAATGAGATTGTCTCAGCTGAGTGTGGAACAGGAAGAGCAGGCTATGTCTAGATGGAACTATAGGGAATCTTACATTTAAGGGGTGGGAGAAGATAAGGAGTTACCAAAGAAGATCAGAAAGAACACTGGAAAAAAGAAGAAGCCATATATTATGAAGGCTAAGAAAGAAAACCATCTCAGAAAGGAACATATGGTTGATGATCACTACAGAGACCTAGGTGGAGATTAGAGACCTTGGAAAGAGTCCAGTAAGCATGGGAATCTCCAAGAAATTGCAGTGGATTGCACAGTGGGGAGGAGGAACTGAGAATTTTTCAAGAAATACAATAATGAAAGGGAAACAAAGAGAAAATTGTATCTTGACAGTACTGTGGAGAATGGAAGATACTGTTTACTAGTTAGATGACCTTGGGCGAGTTACTTGATATTTCTAAGCTCTCAGTTTCCTCATAATAATTTTCTTTATAGTAATAAATTATCCATTCAGTGGCTCATTGAAAGAATTATATGAGAAGGTATATTTTAAACCCTTGGCTCAGAAGCTGGCACATAGTGGGAACTTAATACACGTTTTTATTATTATTATTGATTTTGTTTATTGGAATATTGCCCTCTTAGGCTTGTTTCACTGTAGAGAGAAAAGGAGAATGAAAAGAGGGAATTGAAAAGGAGAAGACTGATGTAATAAAGTCCCAGAGGAGACAGAGAGAGGGGAATGAATACTGGTGGAGTGTTTGGCTTTGAAAAGGAAGATGCATAATTCTTTAGAAGAGGAGTAAGAGCAAGAGAATGGGAGAGATATGGCATTTTAAGGGATATGAACTTAATAGTCTTGTAAAAGAGCCTGAAATCTTCATAAAGTAGGTTGTGAGAAGAGTTAAAGAAATTAAGAGAAATAAGCATGAGTTTTAATTTTTAAGGGTAAGTGGTTCCTTGGAGAATGTAAAAACAAACAAACAAACAATTTACAAGGAATGGAGAGCTACTGTTCATGGATACTGAGTTTCAGTTTTATTTTATTTTTTAAATTTTATTTTATTAGTTTTATTTAAAAAAATATTTTGTGTATTTATTTGTCAGAGAGAAGGAGAGCACAAGCAGGGAGAACAGCAGGCAGAGGAAGAAGCAGGCTCCCAGCTGAGCAGGGAGCCCGATGCCAGTCTCCATCCTATGACCCTGGGATCATGACCTAAGCTGAAGGCAGACATTTACCTGACTGAGCCACCCAGGCATCCCTGAGTTTCAGTTTTAGAAGATGAAAAAATATTTGGACATGGGTTGTGATAATGGTTACTCAATAATATGAATGTACTTCATACCACTGCACTACATACATAAAATGGTTAAAATGATAAATCTTAACACAATTTAAAAAATGATTTTAAAAAAAGATTACAAAATGGGAGTGAGAAAAATGAGAAAGATGAGGTTGTTTGTAAACCAAGGAATTCTAATGTTCCCTATCTTGGAGGTTAGAAAAGTTCTGATGATAATGGTTGTCACCATGAGATTTTGTGGGTGAACTGTGGAAGAGTATTAAAGAGTCATCAAAACAGGCAATGGAGTCACCAAGGTTGATATCAGCAGAGGCAACATTAACTAGAAAAGAACATGAGGGTCCCTGTCAACCTGAATGGAAAGAAATTAACATAAGCAGAAAATGAGAAATGTGCCACTTCTCTGTTGGCCCTGGGAGATTGGCATACACAAGGAAAATGGTGGATTTTGAGGATAGTGGTATCACCAGGGGAAAGCCACATTTTAGAGGACAAAAGGAAACAGAAGAAGATTTTTAAGAAAAAGGGAGGGAGACAACATTCCGGATGAAATGTTACACATTTAAATCACAAAAAAACAAGAAAAAACAAACCTGGAAGATTTTAATCTATCAAGAAATAATATCTTACATAGAAATTCATTAGTTGGTGATTCACATCTGAGCAACAACAACAACAAATATATGAAGTATAATCATTTCCACAGTTGCAATGTGTTTTAGTCTCTGCCCCAGGAAGGCTTCCAGAAACTTACATTCAACAAATATCAAGTGTACATAACTTGTCAAGTACAATGTATTCCAATAGCATTAATTATTTTCTAGGCATCAAAGTGTTCATGGGACACTGCGTGAAAATTTTCATTTCACTTTGTCTTATTATCTATATCTGATCAACTGGAAAATCTGTTATTAAATCACTAACTACCTTCATATGTCAGGCAATGTCCTTTGATTAACAGTTTCCCTCTTAAAATACTGATACCTTTTATCATGTTAAACCTGTTGGCCTTTCTTTCCTTATTGTCAATTTTACTTTTAAAATAAATTCATTTAGACTGATTTCCTGTGTGGAGGCTTGTTGTTAACATGCAGAGTTTGCAATAATTTTTTATTAAAATACATGCTAATTATGGAAAATTTGGAATATAAAATATTTGATGCCCTAGAAAGTAATTAAATGTTTTGAAAAGAAAGATACCTAGTAATTATTGTAATGAAATTTTGCCCTCCTAAGATCCCAAAATCCCAAATGATGCTGGGTTTACACCTATCTGTACTACAACAGAGTGCTGCCTAGTAATGGTAACAGGAACAACTCAAACAATTGTCCAGTGCTGGGCTAGGTGCTGGGGGTATAGTAGTGAACAAAACAAACTTTTTCCTACCCTCCCAGAGTTTACTTTCTTTGGGGAGATAGATATGGAGCAAATAATCATACAAATAATTAATTTATAAACAGTGGTAAATAAGAACTAGGCTGGTACAGAAGATAAGGAGTAATACTAAAGTAGTGTGGTCACAGAAGGTGGCATTTATGCTGTACTTCAAGCGTGTGAAAAATCTGTGGAAGAGAGGGGACAGAGGGTGTCTTCTGGGCAGAGAAAACCTTAGGGGCAAGGGCCCTGACAGAACTTGTAGTATTTAGGGAACTAAGCAGGCTAGTGTGGCTGGAAAACAGTGGACAATGAGGAAAGTATAATGTAATGGGGTTGGTGATGGAAGGGGAGAGAAGCCAGCTAGGGCTGGGTCATGAAGGCCAGGGGAGGGAACTCAGATTCTATTCAAAATGCAATGGGAGGGACGCCTGGGTGGCTCAGTTGGTTAAGCAGCTGCCTTTGGCTCAGGTCATGATCCCAGCGTCCTGGGATCGAGTCCCACATCGGGCTCCTTGCTCGGCAGGGAGCCTGCTTCTCCCTCTGCCTCTGCCTGCCTCTCTGTCTGCCTGTGCTCGCTCCTGTGCTCTCTCTCTCTATCTGACAAATAAATAAATTAAAAAAAAATGCAATGGGAAGCCAAGGAAGTGTTTTAAGTAATATGGGATGTGACTTGGGCTTTGTTTTCAAAAGAGTGCTGTGGCTGCTGTATGATGAACAGATAGAGGGCAATAAGAGGGAAGGAATGAAATCAGCAAAGAGTCTGCATTAGTTCAAGCTCTTCATATTGGTGGTGGTGATGATGATGATAATAGTGATGGCAGTTACAGCGTCTTGGCCATCTATCTCTAATTGTCACCATGACCCTGGCATTTGAGTATGATTGCCTTCATTTTAGAAATAAGGAAATAGAGATTGAGAGATTAAATAAATGTCTTAGTAAGTAGCAAAGCTAGGATCTGAACTCAAGTCCATCTTGTTCTTTATCTTAATTTGACCATGGGAACCATTGGTAGAATGAGGTATAATTAAATTCCTGAGCCTGAAGGTCCATTCATCACCTTGTAAAGCTTTCATGTTCTTGCATGGTCAGAAGATCTATGAAGGTATGGTGCAATTATACAAACCATTGTTGGGTACTAGAAAATTACTGGAGGAAGAGAGTGTCATCAAACTTTCCTAGCTGGTAAGAGGGAAAGGAGAAGGGGAGTGTGACTAAGCTTGGCGATACTATATGACTTCATTCTGGGAGATTTTATAGGGGAGCAGGAGGGAGAGGGTGAGATGGGGGGGGTGATCACATTATCCTCTGTTCCCTTGGGTATACTGGTTTCACTTCTTTCTTGGGGGAGGTCAGAAAAAGTGATGTGGAGGAACAGGAGGTTGAAGTTTGGGGAACAATGAGATAGCATTGTCCTTACTCAAACTGAATCACTTCCTGTCTCCGAGTCACAGACACTCTGAAAGTGTCTACATACCCCTTACCTGGACCCAGGAGAGAACATTTCTCCCAGAAAGAGGAAGCAGTATGAAGAAATTTGGAAAATCAATATATGACTCAACCCAAACCCGTGTAAGAGGAGATAGGGATGTTATGAGTATTTAGGAAAACTTTCTTTTGTTCTTCACTTAGCATATGTAAAGTACATCTATGCCTTCCCACAGTTTTCCTGGACTCATGCTTACCCAATCATTTTTATTCACTGGCACTACCTGTCCCTTCAACTTTTCTAACATCACAGAACACCTCCTCTCCCCACTGTACATTTTGCACCATTGGACTGCTTGCTGTTCCTCAATTCACCAGACACTTGCACAATTCCACACTTTTGCTCAAACTTTTCCTCTTGCTAGAGATCCTTTTCCCTCTTTTCTGTGAACCTCTATTTAATACTTAAAGCCCAATTCAAATGCTTTTGTTTCCCTAATCACCCACAATTAAGCAGAATTTATTGCTTCCTTTCTTACTTGCTTATCATATCCAAGTATATACAATTTCACATCTCTGCTGGACTGCTAGCTCCTTGGGAACAAAGATTATACCTTAGTCATCTTTGTTTCCCAAGCAATTATTGATAGCAGGCACCCAGTAAATATTGTGTACTTTGGATCTATCCTTGCAAAATCCCTACATAATAGGTTAGACAAGTATTTCCCACTGAATAGATACAGAGGCCCTGTCCAAATCCCAAACATCTACTGAGTGGTGGAGTTGAGGCTATGAATTGAGCAGTGTGGAATTGGCTATAATACAAAATGACAGTTTTATATGACTTAGCAAACAGAACTCAGGTCTTCTGGTTCCTGGGTCAATGTTCTTTCTAAATCATTTAAAGAAGCTGACTTTCTGCTTGGCCATGGCCCTGTGGTTTTAGTGTGACCAAACATTTCAAATTGTTCAGTTCAGTGTGTTGTTTTATTCCCCTCTGGTGCCGCTCCCCATGCCTCACATACTTTGGAGACATAGCTATGTATTGAACCAAATATTTAATGATTTTTTTTTAAGGAGCAGAGTCAGGGGGCACCTAGGTAGCTTAGTGGGTTAAAGCCTCTGCCTTCGGCTCAGGTCATGATCCCAGGGTCCTGGGATTGAGCCCTGCATCAGGCTCTCTGCTCAGCAGGGAGCCTGCTTCCCCCTTTCTCTGCCTGCCTCACTGCCTACTTGTGATCTCTCTGTCAAATAAATAAAATAAAAAATCCTTTAAAAAAAAAAAAGAAGAAGCAGAGTTAGAATGACCTCCAATCCCAAGCTTAGACTCAGGGTTTTCTCCTTCCCTGCAGGGCTGTTCAGCTCTTTAGGTCTTAGTTTCCTCATCTCAATACTGAAGAGGGTGCATGAAAGCCAGGGTCTTCCTATCCATTATACTCCTTCTTGTGCTCCTATACAGTCTCCCACGTCAATCCCTCCCTTCCCCTTTCCCTGGGCCTGTTACGTCAATACTAGCAACTGCACCAGTCCCTTGCCCACGAAAGATGTCATTCTCAGAAAAATGCATAAACTCTGCCTGTGCCTCCCTCCTCTCCTTTCACTACCTCACAGCAGATAGGATGACAGGGTTAGACAAGGGGAGAATTAAGTAACCTGGAGTCATGTCTTAGGCAAAGGCAGAACTAAAATTCAGGTAAACCATGGACTTTGCTACATTTTGTTTTAGGGCACAATTACAGAGAAAAACAAAGCCTGTAGCATACATACATAGATTTGGAAAACTCTTAAGTGCTAGAGAAACACTAGCACTTAAAAAGAAACAACATGGAACAAACTGGTCCTTGGTTTTAGTTTAATTCTGAAGTTTAAAGTTGAGATCATTTTTTCTTTTACTTAGAATTTTTAAAGTAAAACTGGTTAAGTAATACATAAATTATGGATTTTGTAAAAATTCAGTGGAGCATAAAAAATTCAATAAGCATATGCAGGTTAAAATAAAGCTTTATCTGTATAAAATATAAATAAAAGTTTTATTTAAAATAAAAGTTTCATATATATGTATATATATACACTTTATATATTTAACTCCTTCAATCATTACAACAATTTTGTCAGGGAGGTATTATTATTTTCCCTATTTTATATGAAAAAACTGGGGAACAGAAAGATCAAGTAACCTTCCAAGGATCCATGGTTAAAACCTGAAGCACATGTTTTCAGAATTCATGAGATGCTCTAGATAGGGGTGGAGGAACCTAAACTTCCGGGTTTCAGATATTCCTACTTATCACCCACACACAGAACAGAAACTCCTTATTCATACTTGGTTTCTGCTTAAAATTTACTTGGTCAAAGGGTTTTTCTACAAGAAAACAAATTAAAGTTTTGAGAATATGGAATAAATCCCTGTCATCTGGATTATTTAACCTCGTAAAGGGAGAGTGAATCTAAAGCCCAGTTCATATACCATCACTGGCAGTCTAGTTGGTGAGTAGGTTTAGGAGCACCATAAGGAGTAGAAACCCTGTCTGAAAAAGAAATAATGCAAAGAACCTCAAGAGAATTTTTAAAAATCAGTAATTTATTAATATAAGTATGGTTTATATGTTTAAATTTTAATGTTTGTCCATTATAAAGTTAATTAATCAGACTTTGTTTTCAGTACAAGGGTGTATTAGTTACCATGACAAGTACTTCTGACTTTTGAAATGTTGAAAGAAATAGTAAAAAAAAAAACGTCTTTTTAAACTCATGGTTGAACTGGAGGGGAAGTAAAGAATGTATAGTGTTCAAAATACTGGGAGGCAAGAAATCTTGGCTTTTTCCTAAAGTTGTCTACCAAATGCTGGAGACAGGGTAAACAACTATGTGAAATGCAGGCCCCAGGAGATAAAGCCCAGGATATGCCTAACATGCAGATTTTAATAATGCATGGCCTAAACCTAAACATCCAAAGACCTGCACTTGCAGTAGAAGGGTGATTGAGATAAATAAACCTCACTTGCAGAAGGACACCACTACGAGGTTTGTTTGACTCAATTCTGGCACTGGACAGAAAAAAAATGATTCTTCTGAGGATTTCTCCCCTCATGAAAAGTCAGCCCTCATATGGGTTTATAGTCTGGAATCATACTACCTGTGTGTTTCCAAAAGTCTGAAATTGAGAATTAAATATAAAATGGTTTTAGGTTGGTAGTGTCTCAAGAAAAATGGGAAAGGCAAACACAAGTCTTAACTTGAACTCAGCTGCAGCCCAAGCCACAAAGTATCCATTTGCACAGAAAAATTTCCAGGGCAAATGAGTAGTTTGCAGTCAAAATTTATGAAACAAACAAGAATAGTAGGTACCATGGTGAGAACCACAGAAGGAGCAGACAGCAAAAACCAACCTGCAAAGTTGGTGTATGTATTAGAACAATCAGGAATGAAATATAAAACACTTAGTTTTAATATCTTTAGGTAGAGTTCTAAAAATATTGAAAGCAGGAACAAAGAAAAATTAGATTCAAAGAAGATCCAAATAGAATGTCTAGAAATTAAAATGTAAATTCGAAATTAAAACTTCATTAAACAGCAGATTAAATAGATTAGACATAGTGAACTAGATGAAGAATCAGTGAACTAGAAAATATATCTGAAGATATTCTTTGGAATACAATTCAAAGATTCATAGAGATGGAAAATACGGAAAAGGGGGTGAGAAACTTCGAGGACAGATAATGTGTATGTATTTGGAATTTCAGAAGAGGATGATAGAGAGGGGAAAATATTTGAAGGTATAAAGACTGAGAACTTCCAAAATTATTGAAAGACTCCAATTTCTAAGGAGTCTTTCTAAGGAGTCCAAAGAGTCTTGGGTCCAAGAATCCCAAGTAAGTTAAAAAAAATTAAAGAAATCCATATCCTTATATATTGATTATGAAACCACAGAACATTGAAAAAAGAGAGATGGTGAGGAAAATGAAGCTATTGGGATGAGGAAAAGAAAATTTTGATAGGGCTTATGGATGGATTGTTAGTCCTAGAGTAGTCCCCAATTTCACAAGCCTGTGAAATTAACATTAGATATTTTTGGAACCATTAAGTCAGATCTTTACTCAAAGTCATAGAACTAGTGAGTGGGTACATGGTGGAGTCAGGACCAGAACTCTTGTCTCCCAACTCACTAAGTGGTAGCTGTCACTACTCTTTCCTCTCTAACCTGGGGCTGTTTCTTTAAAATATTAAACAATAGCAAAGAAAAACAAAGTGTGAAGAAAGTACAGGGAACAGTTTCAGTTTATCAGGGAACTTTCTGGCACTGTCATTACGTATCATGTATGGAATTTAATAACTATTTTAATACATTCTTACACAGTACAGTGTCTCATCGCTAAGAACCAATGAAGCTGCTCAGTTTTCCATTTGGGGTAAGGAGACAAAGCATTTTTTCCTTTAAACTTATAAGATAACATAGATAACATGAGGGTAGAATGAGAAAGTTTTTAGAAGATGTAATCAAAGCAGAGTCACAGAAAATAGTTCTGGCACAGCATTCTGTAGAAGGTGGCAAAGGAACAAGTAGGGATAGATGCAAAAATCTCAACCTGGGGAAAGTTTTTTGAGAATACACACAGAGAAAGCAGGTACCAAGCCACAGCATGTGTATATACCTGAGTCACTAAGTCATAAATCAGTACTCAAAACTGGAGATGAAATACAGTTTGTTTTGTTTCAGTTCACTGCCTTAGACCCAGCTTGTTTTACTTTCTAAAAGGTTTATTTATACTGAGATCCACAACGGAAGACAACTGGCAAGGGTTACATCTCAAGACAATCATTTGTATATATATCAAAATCTATCATTTCTGTTCATTAAAACATAGTAATTGCATCTATGTATATGTATATATGGAAGAATTATTTCTGAGTCTTGCCTAATTATCTACAAATATATACCAACGTGTGTAAGAACATCTGGAATTAGCGATAATACAAGCAAAATAAATTGTTTAACCAAGAATAAAAACTTGCACATTATTGTTAGTTTTGACTCTGGGAATAGTGCCCAGACTCCAAACCCTGAAGTACTTTAATTTGTATAATTTGAAATCCTAACAAGGACACAATTCTCTGGGCAGTAGCCTAAATTTTTCAGGTAACTTGCTGTTTGTTTTTTTAAGAGAAACATGAGATCTTTAGACAGGCAAAGATTTAAATTTTGAAGCTCATCTTCAGAGTAGAATGAAATATATATCTTAAAATTGGCTCATTTGTAAAGAGGTAGGCTTGGGTATGGTACATTTTTCAACCACATAAAACACTGATGAGGAGAAATTTATTCCAGATACCACCAATATATATTTAAAGCCAGTGAAAGTTATACCTAGCTTCAATTTCTAGTGCACAAGGATGCCACTTAGGTACTTCTAGAATTGATCCTGGGAGCTAGCAGGCTTTGGAAAACTAAGTAATAACAAGAGGAATTTCTAAAAGGATGAGCCAGATATTTATGGACATGGGGACAGAGGAGCTCTGGTTTCTAAAATTTGGAAGCAAGAGAATGCAGCCTGAAGCAGGAACTGAGGTAACAAAACTTTGTATTGGTGGAAGATAAATGTAGCAGACTTCCTTTAAAAATAAAAACATAAAAAAAGTTTTCTCTTCAAGAGTGGAAATCAGGGGACGAATCAAGATGGCAGAGAAGTAGCAGCTGAGACGACATCAGGTAGCAGGAGATCAGCTCGATAGCTTATCAAACCATTCCAAACACCTACTAATCCAATAGGAGATTAAAGAGAAGAAGAGCAACAATTCTAGAAACAGAAAATTGACCACTTTCTAAAAGGTAGGACCAGTGGAGAAGTGAATCCAAAGCAATGGGAAGATAGACCGTGGGGGGAGGGGTTGGCTCCCGGCAAGCTGCAGAGCAACAGAGCACAAAATCAGAACTTTTAAAACTCTGCTCCACTGAGAGACATCACTCCAGAGGCTAAACTGAGGTGATGCCCAGGAGGGGACAGCGTGGCCTCAGGTCCCGCAGGGTCACAGAAGGTTCGAAGGTATCTGAGTGTCACAGAGCTCACAGGTATTAGAGAGGGGAAGTGGGCTACAGAGACAGAGCTAAGGAGTGAGCTCTCAACTCGGGGTTACTTGAATCCTAATCTGTGGCACAGGCCACTCTCTGTGAGTGGGGTCCCCACAAGATCCAGGGAGACCCACCCTGGAAGAACTCAGGGATTTGCGGGGTTTGGAGACTCCAGGCAGAGCTGTGTGCCAGAGACAGAGACGCTTGGTTGCAGGCTGCATGGGCTCAGAGCGCAGCCGGAGGCCAGGGAGATGGGAGTGGTTGAGTGCTTTTCTCTGAGGGCACACTGAGTGGTGGGGCTCGAGCTCTCGGCTCCTCCAGGCCAGAGATTGGGAGGCCGCCATTTTAATTCCCATCTTTCGGAACTCTACAGAAAGCATTCAGAGAACAAAAGCTCAAGCTAACCCAAGCGGATTACTTAGCCTGGCCCCTGGTAAGGGCGGGGCAATTCGGCCTCCAGCAAAGACACTTGAGAATCACTACAACAGGTCCCTCCCCCAGAAGATCAACAAGAAATCCAGCCAAGACCAAGTTCACTTACCAAGGAGAACAGCAGAATTACAGAGGAGGAGAAAGCAAAGCATGGAATTCATGGCTTTCTCCTCATAATTCTTTAGCCTTACAAAGTTAATTACTTTTTTTAATTTTATTTTTTTCTTCTGCTAAATTTTTTTAACTTTTACCCTTTCCTCTTTTAATGTTTTTTAACTAGTTTATCTTAACAATACCTTTCATTAAAAAATAATCTTTTTTGAACCTTCATTATTATAGTCATATTTTATCCTTCATTGTATCTAATTTTTTTTTGTATACACATAGGGTTTTTCTTCTAAAAAATTTGGGGTACTTCTTCTAATAGATCAAAATACACCCTAAATCTAGCTCCGGGCTTGTTCTAGTCTCCAGCCCAGCAAATTCTCTCCACCTTCTTTTTCTTTATTCTCCCAACCAACTTACCTTATCAACTCTTTTTTTAGAAATTAAAAAAATTTTTTTCATCTTTATAGCCATATTCCTTCCCCTCATTGTGTTTACCCTTATATATGTTCTGGGAGGTAGTTTCTTCTAAGAGACAAAAATACTCCCAAAATTAAGTGGGTGACCCTGTTCCAGTCAACAGCCTAATACATACATATTTTTTCTTTATTTGTTTTCTTTAAAAAATTTTTTTCTGAACTTCTTTTTACCCCTTTCTCCCCCACACAATTTGGCATCTCTTCTGATTTGGTTAAAGCATATTTTCCTAGGGTCTTTGCCACCCTTTTAGTATTTTATTTGCTCCTTCATATATTCTTATCTGGACAAAATGACAAGATGGAAAAACTCACCACACACACACACAAAAAGAGAATAAGAGGCAGTACTGAAGGCTAGGGACCTAGTCAATACGGACATTGGTAATATGTCAGATCTGGAATTCAGGACGACGATTCTCAAGGTTCTAGCCAGACTCAAAAAAGGCATGGAAGATATTAGAGAAACCCCGTCTGGAGAAATAAAAGCCCCTTCTGGAGAAATAAAAGAACTAAAATCTAACCAAGCTGAAATCAAAAAAGCTATTAATGAGGTGCAATAAAAAATGGAGGCTCTTACTGCTAGGATAAATGAGGCAGAAGAAAGAATTAGTGAAATAGAAGACCAAATGACAAAGAAGCTGAGCAAAAGAGAGACAAACAACTATTGGACCACGAGGGGAGAATTCGAGAGATAAGAGATACCATAAGAAGAAACAACATTAGAATAATTGGGATTCCAGAAAAAGAAGAAAGAGAGAGGGGAGCAGAAAGTATATTGGAGAGGATTATTGTAGAGAATTTCCTTAATATTGCAAAGGGAACAAGCATCAAAATCCAGGAGGCACAGACAACCACCCTCAAAATCAATAAGAATAGGTCCATACCCCGTCATGTAGTAAAACTTACTACTACGAATTGTAGTAAAACTTACAAGTCTTGGCGACAAAGAGAAAATCCTGAAAGCAGCCTGGGACAAGAAGTTTGTAACATACAATGGTAAAAATATTAGATTGGCAGCAGACTTATCCACAGAGACCTGGCAGGCCAGAAAGAACTGACATGATATACTCAGAGCACTAAATGAGAAAAACACGCAGCCAAGAATACTATATCCATCTAGGCTATCATTGAAAATAGAAGGAGAGATAAAAAGCTTCCAGGACAAATAAAAACTGAAAGAATTTGCAAACACCAAAGCAGCTCTA
This sequence comes from Taxidea taxus jeffersonii, assembly GCA_003697995.1. Taxonomy (NCBI): domain Eukaryota; kingdom Metazoa; phylum Chordata; class Mammalia; order Carnivora; family Mustelidae; genus Taxidea; species Taxidea taxus. The sequence continues at coordinate 17,889 of ML108906.1, read as the reverse complement.
CAGGAAATGTTGGAAGGGGTCCTCTAAGCAGAGATACATTAAAAGTAGTAGACCAAAAAGGAACAGAGACAATATACAGTAACAGTCACCTTACAGGCAATACAATGGCACTAAGTTCATAATCTCTCAATAGTTACCCTGAATGCAAATGGGCTCAATGCCCCAATCAAAAGACATCCGCAAATCAATGTATGTGATACATTAATAACAGAAAGAACAAGAACCATATGATTGATACTCTCAATAGATGCTGAAAAAGCATTTGACAAAGTACAGCATCCCTTCCTGATCAGAACTCTTCAAAGTGTAGGGATAGAGGGCACATACCTCAGTATCATCAAAGGCATCTATGAAAAACCCATTGCAAATATCATTCTCAAGGAAGAAAAACTGAGAGCTTTTCCATTAAGGTCAGGAACATTGCCTCAGCAATCAGACAACAAAAATAAATTAAAGGTGTCCAAATCGGCAAAGAAGAAGTTAAACTATCACTTTTTGCAGATGATATGATACTATATGTGGAAAACCCAAAGTACTCCACTCCAAAACTGAACCAGGAAGAAATAAAAACCTGAATAGGCCCATAACCAGTAAGGAGATTGAAACAGTCATCAAGGGGTGCCTGGGTGGCTCAGTGGGTTAAAGCCTCTGCCTTCGGCTCAGATCATGATCCCAGGGTCCTGGGATCAAGCCCCATATCGGGCTCTCTGCTTGGCGGGGAGCCTGCTTCCTCCTCTCTCTCTGCCTGCCTCTCTGCCTACTTGTGATCTCTGTCTGTCAAATAAATAAATAAATAAAATCTTAAAAAAAAAAAAAAAGAAACAGTCATCAAAAATCTCCAAACAAACAAAAGCCCAGGGCCAGATGGCTTCCCAGGGGAATCCTACCAAACATTTAAAGAGGAAGTAATCCCTATTTTCCTGAAACTGTTCCAAAAAATAGAAATGGAAGGAAAACTTCCAAACTCATTTTATGAGGCCAGCATCACCTTAATCCCCAAACCAGACAAGGATCCCATCAAAAAAGAGAATTACAGACCAATATTCTTGATGAACACAGATGCAAAAATTCTCACCAAAATCCTAGCCAATAGGATCCAACAGTATACCAAAAGGATTATTCACCACGACCAAGTGGGTTTATTCGAGGGCTGCAAGGTTGGTTCAACATCCGCAGATCAGTCAATGTGATATAATACATTAATAAAAGAAAGAACAAGAACCATAAAATACTCTCAATAGATGCTGAAAAAGCATTTGACAAAGTACAGCATCCCTTCCTAATCAAAACTCTTCAAAGTGTAGGGATAGAGGGCACATACCTCAATATTGTCAAAGACATCTATGAAAAACCCACCACAAATATCAATCTCAATGGAGAAAAACTGAGAGCTTTTCTGCTAAGGTCAGGAACACAGCAGGGATTTCCGTTATCACCACTGCTATTCAACATAGTACTAGAAGTCCTAGCCTCAGCAGTCAGACAACAAAAAGAAGTTAAAGGCATCCAAATCAGCAAAGAAGAAGTCAAACTATCACTCTTTGCAGATGATATGATACTATATGTGGAAAACCCAAAAGACTCCACTCTAAAACTGCTAGAACTTATACAGGAATTCAGCAAAGTGTCGGGATATAAAATCAATGTGCAGAAATCAGTTGCGTTTCTTTACACCACCAACAAGACAGAAGAAAGAGAAATTAAGGAGTCTATCCCATTTACAATTGCACCCAAAACCATAAGATACCTAGGAATAAACCTAACCAAATAAGCAAAGAATCTATACTCAGAGAACTATAAAGTACTCATGAAAGAAATTGAGGAAGACACAAAGAAATGGAAAAATGTTCCATGCTCCTGGACTGGAAGAACAAATATTGTGAAAATGTCTATGCTACCTAAAGCAATCTACACATTTAATGCAATGCCTATCAAAATCACATCCATTTTTTTCAAAGAAATGGAACAATTAATCCTAAAATTTATATGGAACCAGAAAAGACCCCAAATAGCCAGAGGAATGTTGAAAAAGAAAGCCAAAGTTGGTGGCATCACAATTCCGGACTTCAAGCTCTATTACAAAGCTGTCATCATCAGGACAGTATGGTACTGGCACAAAAACAGACACATAGATCAATGGAACAGAATAGAGAACCCAGAAATAGACCCTCAACTCTATGGTAAACTAATCTTCAACAAAGCATGAAAGAATGTTCAATGGAAAAAAGACAGTCTCTTCAACAAATGGTGTTGGTAAATTGGGCAGCCACATGCAGAAAAATGAAACTGGACCATTTCCTTACACTACACATGAAAATAGACTCAAAATGGATGAAGGACCTCAATGTGAGAAAGAAATACCTCAAAATCCTTGAGGAGAGCATGGGCAGCAACCTCTTTGACCTCAGCCACAGCAACTTCTTCCTAGGAACATCGCCAAATGCAAGGGAGGCAAGGGCAAAAATGAACCATTGGGACTTCCATCAAGATCAAAAGTCTTTGCACAGCAAAGGAAACAATTAACAAAACCAAAAGACAACTGACAGAATGAGAGAAGATATTTGCAAATGACATATCAGATAAAGGACTAGTATCCAAAATCTATCAAAAGCTTATCAAACTCAACACCCAAAGAGCAAATAATCCAATCAAGAAATGGGCAGAGGACATGAACAGAAGAGAAGTCTGCTTCTCCCTCTGTCCCTCCCCTTTGCTTGTGGTCACTCTCTCTCTCAAATAAATAAAATAAAATAAAACAAAAAACAAAAAACCCAAATGCTTGTAATAAATTACACAAAGCAGATACTGTGTTCAATTATATGTCATTTAAACAATGTTTTTTTTTTTAATTTTATTTATTTATTTGACAGATAGAGGTCACAAGTAGGCAGAGAGGCAGGCAGAGAGAGAGAGGAGGAAGCAGGCTCCCCACTGAGCAGAGAGCCAATATGGGGCTCCATCCCAGGACCCTGGGGTCATGATCTGAGCTGAAGGCAGAGGCTTTAACCCGCTGAGCCACCCAGGTGCCCCTTGAACAATGTTTTAATCAAGAAAATTAATCAGGGTGGATTATTATGAACTCATAATGATTCAACAATACTTCTACTAAATTTTTTGAAAGTATTTTGTATTCAAAGTCTATAAAAACTAGCTCTTTCTGCCATCTTGGAGCCTATAGAGACCTGTCATGAACAGGACTACTAAAATGAAGAAGTCTGTGGTCCAAGGCCATTTTTGCTGGCTATAAGTGGGGTCTTTAGAACTGGAGGGAGCACACAGCTCTTCTTAAAATTAAAGGTGTTTATCCTCGAGATGAAATTGAATTTGATCTAGACAAGCGGTAGGCTTATGTGTACACAGAAAAGATAAACACAGTAACTCCTGGTAGCAAACTGAACAAAACCAGGGTAACCTGGGGAAAAGTAACTTATGCTCATGGAACCAGTGACAGGGTTCATGCCAAATTCTGAAGCAATGTTTCTGCTGAAGCCACAGAATCCATGTGATTCTGTACCCCTGAAGGATTTAAATTTACTGAAAAGTAAATAAACAAAGCTATAGATTTGTTTTTTAATAACGTGTGTAAAAACTAAATTTGTGACCATGATGCTAAGAGAATAATCCTTTTTTTTTTCTACTATGGCATGACACTTAAAAAAAAGTGATTCCTAACTTTTTTTTCTGAAACCTAAATACAATATGATGATTTGTTTCATTCCCTAATTAATGTTGTTTTGCAACTGATAAACAATAGGCAAATGGCTCAAGTCCAAAATTACAATCATAGTGAAGACATGTTTTTTCTAAATTGTGTTTCCTTAGCTAACTTAATTCTGGGGAAAAATTGCTAGCTTTCCCAGACTGACATAGTGTATTTCTAGAGAAGGTAAAGAAAATACATGCATTAAGGGAGAACCACAATGCCCACCTATCAGGATGGCTAAAATGAGGAAGATAGAAAATATCAAGTATCTGCAAAGATTTGGGACAAATGGAATTATTATACATGGCTGATTAGAGTGTATATTGCTATACCCAATTTGGGAAATAATTTGGTAGTATTCAGTACAGCTGAACATGTGCATACTTTTGGCCCAGCAATTCTATTTTAAGGAATATATGAAAGGCATAAAAATGTCAAAAGACATAATAAGGGAATGTTCATAGCAGTAATAGTCATATAATGCTAAGCTGGAAACATTGAAAATGTCCATCCACATTATAATAGATAATTGTTGCACATTTACTTAGAGGAATTCTAACTATTAATGAGAATAAACAAGCTACATCTATGTGGAACTACAGGGATGGATCTCACAAATGCAATGTTGAGTGAAAGCCTAGATGAATTCATTTATAAATAGTTCAAAATCACCACAAGCAAATTGAATGAATGCATGATATTAGAAAGCATAATACTATTCTCGAGGTACAGAGTGGTGACTAGAAGAGGACATGAGGAGGCTCTTAGAGTTCTTCAATTTCTTCAATTCAATTTCAAAAGAAACTTCAATTTATTTAAATGGTTACTAATGTTTGTTTACTTTGTGACAATTCATTAATCTATCCAGTCATGATTCATTCAGTTTTGTGTGTGTTTGTGCGCTATATGTGAATGAAAATTAAGTTAAAAGAAAGAGAGACTGTCAGTGAATTCTAAAATACACAGCTTCCACATTCTTAAGTGTGGTGGTTAAAGAGACTCATTGACAGAATTAAGTAAGCACTATACATCATGATTAAAAAAAATTAAGGAAGTATCAGCATCTGTGTTTAAGAATGCATTGAGCTGACTGGAAAATGGCCAGTTGGGAAATGCACGCATTCTCTTCTTCTCTTAGTACAATATAAGTGGTTATGATATGCCTGATTAAAGACTTAGTTTTCTGACCTGAAGGAATTGAAATTTGCTCATATTAAAAGAGATTTTTGAGGTGTTTTTGAAATAAGGCAGAATCCTCATGGTAAATTTGAAAAGAGTTTGGCTGCCCTTCTCAGGAGTTTTTTTTTCACCTCCGCCCCATCCCGTAAGTTCTTAAAAACCAAAAATGACTGGAGTTCTGTGGGAACTGGAAGATGTTGAAAGTTACCTGAGTTGAATGTTGTTTCTTAGCTGACAAATCTCTTTTCTTTCTCCAAAGAATAAATTTAGAGATGCAGAAACATAAGCCATTCGTGGCAATCCTATCTGCCTGACAATAATGCATTTAGGAGTAGGCATGTGACTCAGATCTTGCCAATGAGACAAAAGGGAGGTGTGTCTGGGACTTCTGGGAAAATTTTTTTTCCTTAAGAGTAAGCACTTTTTGACTTGCACTCACTTGGCCTCTGTAAGGATGTGATGCTCAGAGCTCTCCCATAAAGGCAAAGATCATGGACAGTCTGAGGACCACAGAGCAGAGGGTGAGAAGAGTTTGGGTCTTTGGTGATGTCCTTGATTCTTTGCATCAGTTGTGGGATTGCCCACTTTAGAACTTCTTGTTAAGTGAGCAACAAGTGTGCTTATATTTTAAGCCATGTTCAATTCATTATTTTATTTTTATAGCTAATGTATAGCAAGTGATACAAATTCTCTTTGTTTTTTGTCTAAATGTCATCTACATTGGCTTTTTCTAAATACTAAAATTAAATGGCAAACAATTAATGCATTCTGGACAGTGATTTAATAATATCTTTAAAAACAGCTGGGTTATTTAAGCATTTCTTCTGCCCTCCATGCTTAAAACGCTTCTTTTTCTCTTTTAATTTTATTTTTAAAAGATTTTATTGATTTATTTGTGAGAGAGAAAGAACAAGAGAGGGATGAGGGGCAGTGGGAGGGAGAGAAGCAGATTCCCTGCTAAGCGAGAAGCCCGACAACTATTCAGGCAGGCTGATCCCAGGACCCTGAAATCATGACCTGAGCTGAAGGTAGACACTTAACCAACTGAGCCACTCAGGCATCCCTTTAATTTAATGTTTAATTAAATTTTTAATTAAATTTATCAAATTTTCTTAAATTTATTAAATTCAGTAGTGTTAACTAGATCTTTTCTGCAGCAGATATCTAGAACTTTTTCATCTTGCAAAACTGAAACTATATTCATTGCACAACTCCCTGTTTCCCCCTTTCCCAGGCCCCTGGTGACACTGTTCTACTCTCTGTTTCTATATGTTTGGCTACTGTAGACACTCATATAAGTGAGATAACACAGTATAGAATGTGTCTGGTTTATTTCACTTAGCATAATGTCCTCAAGGTTAATCCATGTTGCAGCATGTGATAAAATTTCCTTCTTTTCAAAGACAGAATAATATTCCATTGTATGTATATACCACATTTTCTTTATCCATTTATCAGTGAATGGACATTTGGGCTGGTGTTACCTCCTGGCTATTTTGAAAAATACTGCGATGAACATGGGTGTACAAATATCCCTTCAAGATCCTGCTTTCAATTCTTTGGGCTATATACCCAAAAATGGCATTGCAAGGTCATATAGTAGTTCTATTTTTAATCTTTTGAGGAATTATCATCCTTTTTTCTATATCAGCTAATTTAAACAGTTTAATATTTAAATAATTTTATATTTTAAACAAAACTATAGCACAATAATGTGGATATATAAATGATATATTAAAATTAATTGTAAATATATTTCATAATATGTGAAAGTTTCCCTTGTACAAAGACTGAAGTTACTCCTTGCATAACTCTTATAGGAATTTTCTCCTATGTTTGGGATATGCCTATCAAATAGTAGTAAAAACACTGGTCAGGTTGTTAAAAGTTCTGTAGAACTTTAGATATTCGACACTACCCTCACTGCCATGTTATCCCAGATTAGTTGGTATAGTCCAAAGCCTGAAGGAGAGTCCCTCCCCATGTTGGTATTCAGCTGCAGGCTTCACGTGGCTGGGTCTTTTCCTATTTATCTCTGCTTATGCCATGCCAGCTATAGAACATCACCCCACGATAAACCATGAGATATTTTTTTCATAACCAAATAGCCACCCAGTAATATACTGTGTCATGTATTAGATGATATTAAATTTGATTATTAAAAAGAAATTTAAATATTAAGAGTATGGAAGTTCCTTCTTTCCTTCCTTCCTTTCTCTCTTTCCCCTTCGTTCATTCCTTCTTTCCTTCCTTCCTTCCTAGAATGAGGAAAGTGCCACACTTTAATGTCCCAGTCCTTGGTCCCTGGGCTGTCCAGTGCCTAGCCATTCCTCATGGCCCAGATGCCCATGCCTGTGGTGGCTGGCCTACTTATCAGGGCCTTCAGCAGAGTCTGTCCCATCTTCCTCGGGCACCAATTTCACATCTAGCTCCAGTTGACCCATGTAAAAACTGAGGGCACAAGCACAGAGCAGGCCTATGGCCAACACAGCCCCCATGCCCACCAACTAGAAATTGCTGCCCTACACCATGCTCAAGCTGTGCAGCAGGAAGAAACTACTGGCAGCTTCCCAACCCATGTCAAGGGTTTGGAAGTTTGCCACTCACAGGTGTGGAACCTCCAATTGACCAATTGACCTGAAAAAACTTAAGTTACAATCCACATCCTGGATATTTAATTCCTGTACAAGTTTAAACAGAGCTTCCTTGTGCAACAATCAGAAAATATAACTCAGAGAGCTGGAAACTTGTCCATGATGGTATGACAAGCCTTTGTCTCCCACTTTGCCTACTTCATGGGCTGCTCCAGCTATTCCCCAAATTGTTGACTTCATCTTCATTATGTGGGCTTCTAAGTAGGTTCAGCCTTGGTTACCTGGTAGCTGGGTTTGAGGTGAAAGCTACTAACATAGAAAGACTGCGTTAACCAACTCTCTTCTTCTTCAAGATAACACTTAATTGTTTTTCTCCTTTGTACAGATTTGGACCTCTTCCTGAGTATACCCAATGATTCAGGGTGAAAGAATATAACTGGTGTTCCTTCCTTTGCCAAGAAGAGGACTTGCATATAATAGATACAGAAGTTATCTGGACCTAACAATGAACAACAACCCTATAGGTTAGGAGTCACTGCACTGTTCAGCCTAGATAGTAGTCTAAATAAACTCAGATGCTCTTTTAGGAGCATTTATGACAAATAACCAGAAAAAAATTGGATGCTGCTAAAAAATGGACTTCTATCTGATTTTTATATTTTTATGAATTTAGAAATACAAGGATTTAGAAACAGTTTTTTTCCAGCTGGCACATCACAGTGCAAATTGTTTTAATGCTTCTAAATGCTGAGTCTGATCTCATGTGCTTCTTAGTAACAAGAAGAAATCATACTATTTGACATAATGAAGGTAATAATAATTAGACAACCAGATGTAAGCATTACATGCCATGTCTTAAGCATAGGACCCTCCAAACTTTCTTGGTAAAACAGCTCATACTCCTTTGAGTTAATAATATCCAATTTATTCTATTAACCACCACACTGTGACAATTAGGATATGGTCACAAACAATATTATTCTTGAATAGTCAGTGAAGATGAAATATGTGCCATCCTTGATAAAGTAGTGTTGTATTTATATTCAGGTAATATGGTTATATAGGTTGTAGTAAAGAAAAAAAAAGAAGCTGAGTATATCTACCAAATTACATTAGAATAAATATTGACAACTATGTCTGTAGATGAAACTCTTTTTTTAAAAGCAGACTCCACGCCTAGTGTGGAGCCCAGTGAGGGCCCTAAACTCACGACCTTGAGATCAAGGCTTGAGCTGAGGTCAAGAGTTGGACCCTTAGCCAAACTATGGAAAGAACCTAGATGTCCATCAACAGATGAGTGGATAAAGAAGATGTGGTGTGTATATATATATACATATATATATATACACACACACATATATATACACAATGGAATACTATGCAGCCATCAAAAGAAATGAAATCTTGCCATTTGCAACAACGTGGGTGGAACTAGGGTGTTATGCTTAGCAAAAAAAAGCCAATCAGAGAAAGACAGCTATCATATGATCTCCCTGATATGAGGAAGTGGAGATGCAATGTGGGGGGTTGGGGGGTAGAAAAAGAATAGTGAAACAAGATGGGATCGGGAGGGAGACAAGCCATAAGAGACTCGTAATCTCACAAGACAAACTGAGGGTTGATGGGGGTGGGGTGGGGTTATGGACATGGGGGAGGGTATGTGCTATGGCGAGTGCTGTGAAGTATGTAAACCTGGCGATTCACAGACCTGTACCCCTGGGGCTAATAATACATTATATGTTTATAAAAAAAAATAGAGAAAAAAAAAAGTTGGACCCTTAACTAACTGAGCCACCTAGGCACCCCTGAGGCTGAAACTTTTTGAAAAGATTGGAAAGAAATATTACTCAAAGCAACTAAATACTACAACTCTAACTGATTTACCAAATGAAGCAGTCATGCTGATTATTGATAAAGTATTGTTTAAACAGGATTGCTAAAGAATGTGGACAAGTAATACATATATGTACATACATTAATACATAAAAGATAATGGAAAAATATAACCTCAGAAAGGAAAAATTTTGGAACAAACAAATTCAGGCTAGAAGAATATTCATGTTTGTATATAATAAGTCTATAAAGAACACACGAGAAAAAGCACAGAATCTCTTAACGAAAAAAATGTTAACTGCTTAGATAACATTTCTTAAACATCTGCCACTGATAGAGCCAACAGGCTAAGAGGTTAGAGTGGTTGATATTTGAACACAGCAGATGTGCAAAACTATGAAATTCTATCAAACTCTTTAAAAAAATATTGAATCTTTGCTAGGAAATTCAAGAGAATTGCGAAGTCTTAGATACACTAGTGTTGCTAAGGAAAATTGTGGCAATCAACTAATTAATAAGGTATTCAAAGTGAAGAGGAGTTAGATGTAAACTGTTGTGCTAATTAAAAGTGAAAGCATCCAGCCAAGTTTGTGGGTGGACCCCTCTTGGTTCTGGCAATACCAATCGGAAAGAAAATTACATAAAGAAGTGGAAATTTTCCCTCAGAGGCAATGAATGTAACCCTAAAAACAATAGGTGGGGGCGCCTGGGTGGCTCAGTGGGTTAAAGCCTCTGCCTTCGGCTCAGGTCATGATCCCAGTGTCCTGGGATCCAACCCCGCATTGGGCTCTGCTCGGCAGGGAGCCTGCTTCCTCCTCTCTCTCTGCCTGCCTCTCTGCCTACTTGTGATCTGTCTGTCAAATAAATAAATAAAATCTTTAAAAAAAACAATAGGTGGAAGGTTTTAATATGATCTCACTAATATTTTTATGTTTGAAAATTATGGGAACTTTGAATAGAAAATGGCTTTGCAAATTAAAGTCTCACTAAATAAAGTGTTTGGAATCCATCTTCCTTCTTGGTTCTTTTCCAGATGGGACTTAACTCTGGGTTTTAACCTCAGATTTGAAATTTACTGATTGAATTATCTTGGGTTAACACAATCTTTCCAAATTTTTCTTGCTTAACTTTATAAATGGAGAATGTTATCTCATGGAGATACTCTGAGAATTAAATGGGATAATGTGGGGAAAATATCTCACATTGAGTATGTGATCAGTGATTAATAATAGTTACATTTTTTTAAAAGATTTTATTTTTTTATTTATTTTATTTGTCAGAGAGAGTGAGCACAGGCAGACAGAGTGGCAGGCAGAGACAGAGGGAGAAGCAGGCTCCTTGCTGATCAAGGAGCCTGATGCGGGACTCTATCCCAGGACACTGGGATCATGACCTGAGCCGAAGGCAGCTGCTTAACAAACTGAGCCACCCAGGCGTCCCAATAATAGTTACATTTAATGACTGCTTCTGACTTGCTTTATTTTCATAGGTATCAGAACACCTCTCTAAGGTAGGATGTTTTGTTATTGTTACTGTTTTTGTGGGGGTTTTTTTGTTTTTGTTTTTTATATTTTGCACCAGAGGAAAAAATTCAGGGTCAGGAAGATTAAATAAGATCCCAAATCACACAGGTAGTCAGTGATAGATGATGGATTTAAGATCTGTCTGACTCAAAAAATCTGTGTATTTTTACTATTATGCTATATTTTGCGCCCTGCACATGAAACAAAAACAAAAACAGAAATTTTCACAAATACAGCATGATCTACTGACAATAACAAGGCCAACATGTGAGTATCTGCCAGGAGTTTGTTAGAGGGAGGAAGTGCCCCAAACTCTTTACTTCCCCATTACCATCCTGCAACAATGAACTTTGGCTGCCCTGTGAGGCTGTGTTCCCTTAAATCTTATTTTTGCATGCAAATGTCAGCACCAGAGAACCTAGAGGGAAACTGAAAAAAGATTAGAGGTTCTACCATGATTTCCTGAAATCCTTGAACCAAGCATCCTTTTGTTTGAAGGAATTAAGATTTCTTTCTGCTATTCAAGGAGATTATTTTTGGTCTTAATGTTTCTAAATGTCCCTGCTACAATCTGTGATATAAAGAAGAAAAATTCTTACTGATACTTTTGATTTCAACCATGTTTGCCAGGATTTCAACTTGTTTGAGTAAAAGACACATTGATTTTGGCACAGTCACACTCATATCTCCAAAAATGACCTCATGCTATCAGATTTACTGGCATAAAATTTCCCTTGTGTATATTTTTTCTTCCCTCAATGCAGTATGTTCTGCAGAACTTCTCTGTAAAGAGTTAATTCTGCATGCATATCTCCAAAAAAAGTCTTGTGCTATCAAACTTACTGGCATAAATATTCCTTGATATTTATTTTTTCCTCCCTTCAGTGCTACACACACTTACACACACCCCACAGTATATCTCTGTAATGATTTAATTCCTCCATGGATGAATTTTTTTACAATTAGATCTCAGACACATTCCCAGAAGTTAGTTGTAAGCTCTGTTTCTTTAACCTTCTGCTGACCCTAATGAGGAGTGGCAGCTCCCATTTCTCAATCTCTTGCCTTACTTTCAGCCCTGTTTCAAACCTGAAGTAAAAGTTCTCCTAAGAATTCTCCTCTCTCTATAAATGGGAAAGAGAAAGAGATACATTTAGGCTTTAGATATTATAAGCTAAACAGCAACAGGAAATAGAAAAATATCTAGATCATTGCTGAGAAAATGAATTATGCAGCTGCCAGTGAAGGACTGGTAGAAAATCTAAGATCTTTTCAGAGAAAAATGGGAAAAATGTGAAATTTGAGCTGTAGGGAGTGATGCTTATGCAGAGAGTTCTTAACTATTTAAGGATACTACTCAACTGTGTGATTCTTCTCAGGCACTCCAAACTTTGGGAAATAGAGGATTCTAACATTTTCTGAACACAGAACTGTGCCTTTTGGGGGACAAAATTAAAAGAGGAGCAAAAAGTATTCTAAAGACAAATGTGAGAAGCAATAGGCAAGGATATTGAGAATAGTACTGAACCACACTGGCATACAGGGATGATTCAAGCTTCAGCTGAGGAAGGAGTGAGAGTCAGGAAGATCCAACCATACCTACTCCTAAACTCTCAACTTTCCAAAGGTCTGGAATCAACTTTGTGCAGCCACAATACTTTTGGATTTGTACCATTTTCTTTATTAAAATAGTCTGGAGGCACATATTTATGTATGGCAAGATAAGGCAGAGAAAAGCACAAGGAGAAAAATTTTCCACAAGGCAGACAAGAAATAAAGTGAATAAAACAATATTTTAAAGACAGTGTTGAAATGAAGAATAGTAGCAAAACTGATGAGCTTTTGAATTTACTCATTTAGGATGCCAATTCCTTATTGTCTCATAAATTGTTTATTTTTTGAGCACATGATTTTGAAGGGATGACCCCTCTCAGTTCTTTATTTGTCCCCCTTATTTGAAGCCACTGGTAAACAATTGTGAGTAGGTTTGTTTTGGATAATCATTAGGAGCATAAAGTAGAATTATCAAATTGTTTTATAAAGTTTTGTGGTGGGGGATGGAAACTTACTAAAAAGACTGTTATAGTCAATTTTAGCAATTTATTAATTGTTCTCTAAATCATCCAAAGGAAATCAAAGTGGAACTATAAGCTAGTCGCAACTGTAATTATCAATTTTACTAGTGTCGGAACTAAATAACAAATCAACCTAATCCTTTATTTTATAGAAATAAAAACCAGTTCTACATGGTTCATAAGATCTTATTTTATCAAACCTGACAAAAAAAGTACAACAATATTAGTTTTATTCTTACCGTGTAATCTTGTTTTGATTTCTTCTCTGAAAAGCTGCAGCTCTGTGTTTGGAGAGCTTGCAGATTCTATTTATTACCCAAAGTTTGGCAGAGAACCAAATCGCTGTAAGAAGATCTGAGTGGGTGAGATTTTGGCAGGATTTTAACTGCATGCAAAAAGCCAATAGAGCTACAATCCTGTCAACATTCAAGATTCCCTATTTTCTGTCTTCTCCCCATCTCCAACTTAAAATTTAATTCAACAATTATGGATTTTTGGGTGCCTGGATGGTTCAGTCATTAAGCATATGCCTTTGGCTCAGGTCCTGGGATCAAACCCAAGAGCCCTACAAAGGGCTCCCTGCTCAGCAGGAGACCGGATTCTCCCGCTCCCCCTACCCATACTTGTGTTCCCTCTCTCACTGTCTCTCTCTCTTTGTGTCAAATACATAAAATAAAATCTCTTTTAAAAATTATGGGTTTAGGGGAGGAGTCAAGATGGCAGAGAAGTAGCAGGCTGAGACGACATCAGGCAGCAGGAGATCAGCTAGATAGTCTATCAAACCATTTCGAACACCTACGAATCCAACAGGGGATCGAAGACAAGAAAAACAACAATTCTAGAAACAGAAAATCGACCACTTTCTAAAAGGTAGGACCAGCGGAGAAGTGATCCAATGTGATGGGCAGATAGACCTCGGGGGGAGGGGCCGGCTCCTGGCAGCGGCAGAACAACCGAGCACAAAATCAGGACTTTTAAAAGTCTGCTCCACGGAGGGACATCGCTCCAGAGGCTAAACTGGAATGAAGACCTCACGGGGACAACGTGGATTCAGGTCCCGTGGGGTCACAGAAGGATTGGGGGTGTCTGAGTGTTGCAGAGCTCACAGGTATTAGAGCAGGGAAGCTGGCTGCAGAGACAGACCCGAGGAGTGATCTCTCAACTCGGGGATTCCTAGAGCCGTGGTCTGTGACACGGGCAGGTGCTCTGTGCGAGGGGTCCCCACAAGATCCGGGGAGACTCCGACCCGGGAGAGCTCAGGGATCTATGGGGTTCGGAGGCTCCAGGTGGGACTCTGCCAGAGACAGAGACGCTTGGTCACAGGCTGGGTGAGCTCGGAGCGCTCCCAGAAGCCAGTGAGACGGGACTGCTTACCCACAATTTTCTCTGAGTGCGGTCTCCGGGCGCGCCCAGTCTCCAGGCGCAAACGTGGGCTGGGGAGACCGGAGGGATTAAACGCTTTTCTATGAAGGCGCACTGAAGACTGGGGCCCCTAGCTCTCGGCTCCTCTGAACTGTAGATTGGGAGGCCGCCATTGTCATTCCCGTCCTCCGGAACTCTACGGAAAGCGGAAAGCGTTCAGGGAACAAAAACTCCTGAAAGCGAACCTGAGAGGATTACGTAGCCCGGCCCCTGGTAAGGGCGGTGCAACTCCGCCTGGGGCAGAGACACCTGAGAATCACTACAACAGGCCCCTCCCCCAGAAGATCAAAGAAATCCAGCCAAGACCAAGTTCACTTAACAAGGAGAACAGCGGATTCTTATCTGGACAAAATGACAAGGCGGAAAAACTCACCACAAAAAAAAGAGCAGGAGACAGGACCGAAGGCTAGGGACCTAATCAATACAGCCATTGGTAATATGTCAGATCTGGAATTCAGGATGACGATTCTCAAGGTTCTAGCCGGGCTCGAAAAAGGCATGGAAGATATTAGAGAAACCCTGTCAGGAGAAATAAAAGCCCTTTCTGGAGGAATAAAAGAACTAAAGTCTAATCAAGTTGAAATAAAAAAAGCTATTAATGAGGTGCAATCAAAAATGGAGGCTCTTACTGCTAGGATAAATGAGGCAGAATATAGAATTAGTGATATAGAAGACCAAATGACAGAGAATAAAGAAGCTGACCAAAAGAGAGACAAGCAACTACTGGACCACGAGGGGAGAATTCGAGAGATAAGTGATGCCATAAGATGAAACAACATTAGAATAATTGGGATTCCAGAAGAAGAAGAAAGAGAAATAGGAGCAGATGGTATACTGGAGAGGATTATTGTAGAGAATTTCCCTAATATAGCAAGGGGAACAAGCATCAAAATCCAGGAGGTGCAGAGAACACCCCTCAAAATCAATAGGAATCGACCCACACCCCGCCATCTAATAGTAAAATTTACAAGTCTTAGCGACAAAGAGAAAATCCTGAAAGCAGCACGGGACAAGAAGTCTGTAACGTACAATGGTAAAACTATTAGATTGGCAGCCGACTTATCCACAGACACCTGGCAGGCCAGAAAGAACTGGCATGATATATTCAGAGCACTAAACGAGAAAAACATGCAGCCAAGAATACTTTATCCAGCTAGGTTATCATTGAAAATAGAAGGAGAAATAAAAAGCTTCCAGAGCAAACAAAAACTGAAAATATTTGGAAACTCCAAGCCAGCTCTACAGGAAATATTGAAAGGGATCCTCTAAGCAAAGAGAGACCCTAAAAGTAGTAGAACAGAAGGGATCAAACACAATATCAGTAACAGTCACTTTATAGGCAATACAATGGCACTAAACTCATATCTCTCAATAGTTACCCTGAATGTAAATGGGCTCAATGCCCCAGTAAAAAGACACAGGGTTTTAAAATTATTATTTTAAAATTATAATTTTAAAGTTTTAAAATTATCAATATTCTCAGAGGGAGAGATTATTTAATTATCAATTAAAATTATTGATAAAATTATCAATTCTCCCTAAGAGAGAGATAAGAGAATATTATAATCATGGGAGATGCCTGGGTGTTTCAGTTGGTTAAGTGACTGCCTTTGGCTCCAGTCATGATCCTAGCGTCCTGGGATCAAGTCCTGCATTGGGCTCCTTACTCAGTGAGAAGCCTGCTTCTCCCTCTGCCTGCCACTTCCCCTGCATGTACTCTCTCTCTGACAAATAAATAAATAAACAAATAAATAAAATCTTTTAAAAAAAGAGATTATAATCATGAAACAAGAAGCGAATATTATAAAAAGAGTACTTAAAGAATAAGAAAGGAACTTCTAGGGGGAGGAGTCAAGATGGCAGAGAAGTAGGAGGCTGAGATGACATCAGGCAGCAGATCAGCTAGATAGCCTATCAAACCATTCGAAACACCTACGAATCCAACAGGGGATCGAAGATAAGAAAAACAACAATTCTTGAAACAGAAAACCGACCACTTTCTAAAAGGTAGGACCAGCAGAGAAGTGAATCCAACGCGATGGGAAGGTAGACCCCGGGGGGAGGGGCCGGCTCCCGGCAAGCGGCGGAACAATGGAGCACAAAATCAGGACTTTTAAAAGTCTACTCCATGGAGGGACATCGCTCCAGAGGCTAAACATGGGTGAAGACCTCATGGGGACAGTGTGGACTCAGGTCCCGTGGGGTCACAGAAGGATCTGGGGTGTATGAGTGTCACAGAGCTCACAGGTATTAGAGCTGGGAAGCCAGCTGCAGAGACAGAGCCAAGCAGTGAGCTCTCAACTCGGGGTTTCCTAGAGCCGTGGTCTGTGACACGGGCTGGTGCTCTGTGCGAGGGGTCCCCACAAGATCCGGGGAGACTCCGACCCGGGAGAGCTCAGGGATCTATGGGGTTCGGAGACTCCAGGTGGGACTCTGCCAGAGACAGAGACGCTTGGTCACAGGCTGGGTGACCTAGGAGCATAGCCAGAAGCCAGTGAGACAGGACTGATTACACATGATTTTCTCCAAGCGCGGCCGGAGGCTGGGGAGACGGGAGTGATTAAGTGCTTTTCTATGAAGGCGCACTGAAGACTGGGGCCCCGAGCTCTCGGCTCCTCCGAGCCAGAGATTGGGAGGCCGCCATTTTCATTCCCGTCCTCTGGAACTCTACGGAAAGCATTCAGGGAACAAAAGCTCCCGAAAGTGAACCTGAGAGGATTACTTAGCCCGGCCCCTGGTAAGGGCAGTGCAATTCCGCCTGGGGCAGAGACACTTGAAAATCACTACAACAGGCCCCTCCCCCAGAAGATCAAAGAAATCCAGCCAAGACCAAGTTCACTTAACAAGGAGAACAGCGGATTCTTATCTGGACAAAATGACAAGGCGGAAACTCTCACCACAAAAAAAAGAACAGGAGGCAGTACCGAAGGCTAGGGACCTAATCAATACAGACATTGGTAATATGTCAGATCTGGAATTCAGGACGACGATTCTCAAGGTTCTAGCGAGACTCAAAAAAGGCATGGAAGATATTAGAGAAACCCTGTCAGGAGAAATAAAAGCCCTTTCTGGAGAAATAAAAGAACTAAAATCTAATCAAGTTGAAATAAAAAAAGCTATTAATGAGGTGCAATCAAAAATGGAGGCTCTTAAAGCTAGGATAAATGAGGCAGAAGAAAGAATTAGTGATATAGAAGACCAAATGACAGAGAATAAAGAAGCTGAGCAAAAGAGACACAAACAACTACTGGACCACGAAGGGAGAATTTGAGAGATAAGTGATACCATAAGATGAAACATTAGAATAATTGGGATTCCAGAAGAAGAAGAAAGAGAAATAGGAGCAGAAGGTATACTGGAGAGTATTATTGTAGAGAATTTCCTTAATATAGCAAGGGGAACAAGCATCAAAATCCAGGAGGTGCAGAGAACACCCCTCAAAACCAATAGGAATTGGTCCACACCCCGCCGTCTAATAGTAAAATTTACAAGTCTTAGCGACAAAGAGAAAATCCTGAAAGCAGCACGGGACAAGAAGTCTGTAACATACAATGGTAAAA
>ML108905.1:35294-68956 GCA_003697995.1 Taxidea taxus jeffersonii | reverse complement strand
TGCATAGAAATATGAATGAAAGATACCATACTTTGTTGACCATCAACACATTTATTTATTATTTTTTATAAAGATTTTATTTATTTATTTATTTGACAGAGAGAGACACAGCGAGAGAAGGAGCAGAAGCAGGGAGAGTGGGAGAGGGAGAAGCAGGCTTCTCGCTGAGCAGGAAGCCCGATGCGAGGCTTGATCCCAGGACTCCGGGATCATGACCTGAGCCAAGGGCAGCCATTTAACTGACTGAGCCACCCAGGCGCCCCCATCAACACATTTAAAACATTCATTTGTATCACTTGTTCTGATATTGAGCTTTTTCTTTGAGTTCTATTTTTCGCTGTGTCTAAGTTGGCAAATCTGATCTAGGATCACATTTAAAAAAAATTCTTTGCCTATACTTGTCTACTTGATTCAGCTCAACTAATATTAGGGTCATGTGATTAACTCACAAATACAGAATTTTAAATTTCAACTCTGGAGTCATTAGCTACAACCTGAATTTTATTCTGTTCAGAAATGCAACACGTTGACTCTGATGATTAAATCAAATACTCTTTCGTCGTATAAAGCAGTTTTAGCTTCTACTGGAAAGTAATTAACTTGGAATTGGTTTAAGCACCTATTTTCTGGGGTAATTCCAGTTACACACACCTTTTTCTTTTTGCTCACACGTGCACCAATGGCCACCAATGGCCACAACGCTCCCAAAAACAAAATTAATAACTGTACCGCAGTGCCGACAGTTTAATTTCTGGAACTGTATTATTGTGTGATGTGCTGAGAGAGGGGGATTTATATTCTGTTTGATTTTGAAAATCACAGTTCTTACCTTTTGCCCACCCAGCAACAAACTGGCAAGAGCAGGAATAGTGCTGGAGCTGATAGGTCCTTGAGTGCAGTGATTTCCTTGTGAAATGTTGCTGGCCATTCCTAAAAAGAAAGAAATAAAAGTTACAAGAATAAAGGAAAGTTAGGAGGTCAGAGAACACTGAGAAGCAGGTTTCTGAAATGCACAACTTCACAGCACCCTTAATATGTTAATAGACACCCTGACTTTACAAGTAGGGAGGATAGTACGCAGACCTGCACAGAAGTTTGCCCCAAACCCTTTTTTTTCTTAAGGGACTGATGTCGTGAGAAAGGCTCTTTGAGAATGATCTCTCCAGACAGTCTAAAGTTAGTTCACACGTTTTGCTGCTTTGGTGAGGGGGCATACTTATCAGAATTTCATCCCTTCTCATACAGGAATTCTTAGTATTGTATTGTGGGGTTTCATAGGCATCCTCACAAAGATCAGTTTTTAACATAGACCGTTATTGTGGTTGAAGTTCTATGGATCTGGCTGGAAGTCTTGTTGTTTTGCTTTTTTTGTTTTTCTAAACTCAGCAATCGAAAAGAAAACTTAAAGCATTTGTACTTTTTTTGTTGCAAGTGTCAGAAAGCCAACTCTAACTGCCTTTGGCAAAAAAAAAAAAAAAATAGTGTGAAAGAGTCTGGAGAGGGGTTTACTAAGAGTGGGTATCAGGATTCAGCCCTACTCTGTCAGCTAGATTCTCTTTTTCTCACCAGTCATTTGATTCTTGAGGAAGATCTTTGCCTGTGTGAGCAAATGGACTCCAGTAGGCCTACTCACTTAGCATTAGCAGTGGAAATTGAACTTCTCTTTGCCATTCTTCCAACAAAGTTCCAGATTTAAATCTCAATGGCTTGGTTTGGGTCCTGTGACTCCTTTCCTCTTACCCCTTCTTAGTCCTGAGGTAGGCAAGGTTGGATAGCATGCTTTTCTTCTACCAAGGGGTAGGGTCAACCCAATGGATATCACATGAACCGACCCAAGGAAGAGACGTGGGATATGCATCCTAGAAGAAAATGGAAGTGCTCTGGCCCTAAGAAGCAGAAATGTATGCCCGACATATAAAAATAATGGGTCTGCAGTTCGCCTGCCTTTAGCTTGTTGGCTTATGAAAACCTCTTTGTGAGTGAAAAAGATTTCAGTTAATTGAGCTTCTAGTTTGTGAAGCTGCAACTGATTACATTTGTTAAATAATTAGGTGCTGATGTTGTAAACAGCACATAGTTGATTCTCAGTGAGTTTTTTCATTGTTGTAGAACTAGGAGATTGGGTTGGTTTACTTGTGTGTTGGGTTGGTGGGGGTTGTCATTAACTGAAATAACAGAGCAAAAGGGAAAAAGCAGGTTGAGGAGAAGACACTTGGTCTGGTTTTGAAAATAAAATGCTCATTTGAGCTGCTGGTGGGACAGTTTGGGGGACCGTTCAATTTTGTTTTTCCTTCAGTTCAAACAAATCTTCTCTGATAAAAGCGTAGACATACCTCCCCAGGAGAGCCCTAGGTGTGGACTCCTTTATCAAGTATTAAGACTGTTCAAGAGAAGGGTTTATGGATTATTTGTTCTTCCCTTAAAAGCATTAGTGTCTGGATTTCAGGGGGAATATGTTTCCAGATGTTTACATGTGTGAGTGGCAAACTGTACTTGATGTCACATTTTAGTGACATAATACCACATTGCCTCAACAAGGACAATTTGGGGCACAAAAATCAGTCAAGGAAAATCACATTCTTTTCCTTTGTAGTCAGCTGCAATTCCCCTATTTTTCTAGGGCTAGGGTTAATGTAGAAACACCCGACTACAAACAGAGCTGGCAGTGAGTAACTGATTTCTTACTCAAGATTTCTTATTGTCCTAAAACAAAGTTAATGGATGATACATCCTTTAATATATCCAATTCTTTGAATCCTGTAGTGACCTAACTATAGAAAATGAAAATGAAAATCAAAGGGAAGAATTTATAATAAATGATGCTTTATTGCGGTACATGTAATATATGCGTTGGTGCAAGTTCCCTAGGGCTATGCTTTTCTTGGGAGTCTTTTTAAAATGCAGATTCTGAATGACAGCGCTGGGGAGAGACCTGAGATTCTGCATTTCTAGCAAACTCCCCAGTGAGGCCAGTAGCACTGGTCTTAGACCCTTTGACTAGCGAGGGTCCAAAGGGCATAAGGAGGTACTAGGCGCTTGTCCTTACACATGGAGTCCCTGTGAATACTTCAGCTCTAAAATCCACCACTACAGATGGAGCGAATGGGCTCTTGAAATCCAGAAGCGTCACTGCTGTTGCTGGTGCAGTTTTCTGAAATGGGAAACGATCCTCCAAAGCAAAGTAGCATTTTTTTTTCTCATTCTGTACAATTTTGCATATGGTCTATATTAAAACTGTAAAAAAAAATGCTTTGCATTTATGTGAACCAAAGGAAGGTTCTAGGCTCAGATGCTTGGTGTTCCATTTACTGACCACTGGGGCAGTCCTAAGTTACATGTGCCATAACATAGAACTTTGAGACACCTTGCCTGCCCTATCCCAGTTTTGCCTTTCAGTTGGCTGTGACAGTTCCTTTTGTCTCTGTATTTAGAAAACACCCCCATAGATAGCCAAGACGCCCGCTGCAAGGAGGTAACCATCTGTTGAGAACTTCTGGACCCAAAGACCAACAAATGGGAATAGGTCACAGGGAGGTTCTTGGGTGTGATGTGACTATAGTTTCTTTAGGGGCTCAAAGGAAATAGTCACAGTCATTGCATAGCACGTGACAGCAGCATGGCACATTCTTTTTGGGGGTGTTTTCTCTGCTGTTCACTTTGTTACCCTAGTAATTGGGGGAAAAGTTGCTAGGTCCATATTTGCAACTGACAGATTTGTTTTGTACTGTGTTGCGAGAGGGTGTTAAATGCAGGCCGGGGAAGAATCTGAAGCAAATGGAGAGAATTTGGGGGGGGGGAATATAAGTGAGTCTAATTTCCTACTGTTAAAACACACACACACACACACACACACACACACACACAAATTCAGCTGAGTAAATTTTAAGATCGAATTGGCTTTATTCAGTGATTCATGAATCAGGCAGCATTCCTTCTAACTCACAGAAAGGAGCTCCCAAGAGCTACAGAAAGGGAAGGTTTTTAAAGACAGGAGGGGTGGGGGAAGAAGTTTGTTAGCAAAGAATGGATTGTTTTGGGCTTAGGTAACCTCCCTCTGGGGGATAGAAGGGTTCCCATCAAGGATGACCTCACTGTGCTGATCAGGGAAGTCCAGGTTGACTGGTTCAAGGTTCTGTTCCTGGGAGAGGTTGAAACTGCCGTTGTATTAGGTATGAAGTCTGGGCTTGTTGATGCGAGGCTTTGCTAACGTGACCCCATTGGGTCTCTTGCTTCTTTTAACACTAGGAACCAGAGGCTGAATTGTTTTTCCAGCCGTTTGGACCTCTCCCAGTGGTCCTGTGTTTCGAGTGTCAGTCTGGTTGGCCTTTTCCTGACACCAGAAAGTAAGAGAGCTGTTACGCAGGACCGTGTAATCCTCTGATGTTCTGCATTTGTGTCTTATAGTTCTACTGAAAGCCTTCTTTCTAAAACAGAAACGATGGGACTGGCTAAGTGAAAATATGAATCTGTAGAATGTGTTTCATTCATTGCATCACAAGAGGCATTTCTGTTCAAGGGACTATCCTTTCTAAATTCAACATTCCCACCTAACCTGATTTCTTAACTTAAAATATTTTAACTCGCACAGAAACTGTGTTCTTTGATATTGTGCTTGGTGACAAATAATATACGTTATAGATGATTTTTTTTTACCTTTTTGATATCAAGTATTTTTAATACTACTGGAGCATAAAAACAATGTATTTGTTATAGACTACTTGAAAAATAAAATAAAAATTTGAGAAAAAAAAAAGTAAATATGCATAAAACTAGCACCTGGAAATGACAGCCACTAACAAGTATTTCCTTCAAATCTTTTTTCTTTTTTAAGATTTTATTTATTTATTTGAGAGAGAGAGACAGAAAAAGAAAGAGCGAGAAGGGGAGAGCAGAGGGAGAGGGATAAGCAGACTCCATGCTGAGCATAGAGCCTGACACCGGGCCCGAGATCATGACCTGAGTCAAAACCAAGGGTCAGCTGCTCAATTAGCCTCCTAATTGAGGGGGCTCAATCAGGCTCCCCCTAATCTTTTTTTTTAATGTAGAAATACACAAGCACATGCTTACATTTTAACAAAACTAGAATAATTCTACTACTTTCATATGCTAGCGTTTTCACTTAATATTATCACGTATACATTATAACGATGTTTCCTTTTTTAACACTCTTTTATTAATAGGAAATTTCTAGGTAACTGTGTATTCACATGCAGTTTCACAGAATAGTACAGGGAGATCCCTGGTACACTTTGCCTGGTTTCTGCTCGTGGTAACATTTTGCACAACTACAGCACAATATTGCATCTGGATATTGACGCTGATGCCTGCCAGTCTTACTCATATTGCTCTGCTTTTGCTTGGGGCTCATTTGTGTGGACTCATTTGCTGGGACTCAGAACTCATTGCATTGACTTCTGTGGAGTTTTATCACCTGCCTAAGTCTGCGTGTCTACCTCCACAGTCAAGATCCCGAACGATTCCAGAATCACAAGGTGTCACTGTGGCTGCCCTTTTATGGCCATGCCCACCTCCCACTTGCCTCCCTAGCAGTCTGTTCTCCATTTCTAAAATTCTATCATTTCAAACTTTTATGTTAATGGAGTAATAAGACCTGGGGTTGGAATTTGGGGTTTGGGATTGACTCTGGAGATTTATCCAAGTTGTTGTCAGTATCAGTAGTCTGTCCCTTTTTCATTGCTGAATTGGGTATGTCACACACACACACACCAGTGTTCTTTTTTAAAAAAAAAATTTTTTTTTTTTTTTAGATTTTTATTTATTTATTTGACAGACAGAGATTACAAGTAGGCAGAGAGGCAGGCAGAGAGAGAGGGTGAGGAAGCAGGCTCCCCGCGGAGCAGAGAGCCCGATGCGGGGCTCGATCCCAGGACCCTGAGATCATGACCTGAGCCGAAGGCAGAGGCTTTAACCCACTGAGCCACCCAGGCGCCCCACACACCAGTGTTCTTAATCACTCACCTGTTGAAGGGCATCTTGCCTGAATTCAGTTTTTGGCTGTTACAGATAAAGCTGCTGTGAACATTTGCAGACGGGTTTTTAGTGCTTTTTTTTTTTTTTTTTCTCCTTTCTGAATAAAGATTTTCCCTTTTTGGTGGGGGGATAAATTCATAAGAGTTTAATTGCTAGTCAAATGTTTAGTTTTATAAGAAACTGGCAAACTGTTTTCCACAGTGGCTGTACCATTTTCTATTCCCATCAGCAATTTGCGATTATAATCCAGTTTTGTCATATCCTCACCAGCATATGGTGTTGTCACTATTTTCATTTTCTCTGTTCTGATAGGTGTGAAGTGATCTCACTGTCGTTTAAATTTGCTCTTTCTGAATGCAAAAATGTTGATACTTAGTAATACCTGCATACATAGAAACAACATTGAGCATCTTCTTGTGTGCTTGCCATCTGTACATCCTCTTCAGTCAGATGTCTGTTCAGGTTTTTTGCCCGTTTCTTTTAAGATTTATTTATTTATTTATTTAATTTTTAAAAAGATTTTATTTATTTATCTGACAGACAGAGATCACAGGTAGGCAGAGAGGCAGGCAGAGAGAGAGAGAGGAGGAAGCAGGCTCCCTGCTGAGCAGAGAGCCGGGATGCGGGGCTCGATCCCAGGACCCTGAGATCATGACCTGAGCCGAAGGCAGAGGCTTTAATCCACTGAGCCACCCGGGCGCCCCTTAAATTTATTTTTAAGTCATCTCCACACTCAATGTGGGGCTCAACCCACGACCCCACGTTTGAGAGTCACACACTCCTCCACCTGAGGCAGCCAGGCACCCCTCTTTTGCCTATTTTCTAATTGCATTTTTTAAAATCTTGAGGTTTGAAAATTCTTTATATGTTCTGGGTAGTAGTCCTTTGTCACACACGTAATTAGCAAATCTTTTCTCCCAAGCTGTAGGTTTTCTTTCTCATTCTCTCCAGGTGGGCTTTCTTGGAGCAGAAGTTTTTAATCTTCACAAGGTTCAGAGGATCAAATTTTCCTTCTGTATATCCTGCCCTTGATGTCAGGCATGATAACTCTAATAACACTAACTCTAGCTAGCTCTCAGAGATTCTTTCCTGTTCCCCACCCTCTTTAAAGTTTTACAGTTTTACATTTTACAGTTAGTTCATGGTCCATTTTGAATAAGTTTTCGCAAGAGGTATGACGTTTAGGCCAATATTCTTTTTTTTTTCTCTTGCCTATGGATGCCCACTTGTTCCAGCCCCATTTATCAAGAAGCCTGTCCTTCCTCTATCTGATGCTTTTGGACCTTTGTCAAAAATCAGGCATGTTTGTGAGGTCTGTTTCTGCATTCTATATTTTGTTCCATTGATTTTTTTAATCTGTCTCTCTGCCCCTACCACACTGTCTTGATTATTGGAGCTATGTAATGAATTCTAATACTGGGTAGAGTGATCCCTCCATCTCTATTCTTCTTTGTCAGGATTGGTTTTGCTAGATGAGGGCCAGACTGCTTGCTATGGCTGGGTCTTCTTTTCTGGTTTTGCGCGCCTGTCCATGATACTTATTTTCAACCTTGGACTCATTTTTCAAGTATCTCTCCAAAAGAATATTTTGTGTTACTGTTAAAAAAACAAAATTGGAATATTTTGTTAAAAAAACAAAATTGTGAAGATCTAATTGGCTTTATTAAAGGATTCATGGGGGCACTGGGTGGCTCAGTGGGTTAAAGCCTCTGCCTTCGGCTCAGGTTATGATCCCAGGGTCCTGGGATCGAGCCCCACATTGGGCTCTCTGCTCTGCGGGGAGCCTGCTTCCTCCTCTCTCTCTCTGCCTGCCTCTCTGCCTGCTTGTGATCTCTGTCTGTCAAGTAAATAAATAAAATAATTTAAAAAAATCTTTAAAAAAATAAAAATAAAATAAAATATTAAAGGATTCATGGATTGGGCAGCATCCATCTCTCAAGTAGAGGGGAGCTCTGAGAAGGTTTACAAAATGGAAGGTTTTTATAGGAAAGAGAGTGGGGCAAGAAGGTTTTTAGCAAAAGAAAAGGATTTTCCACCCCCCCCAACTCTCCATTTCCCACCTTCCACCCCATGGCTTTCCCTTAGGGGAAAGAGCAAGAGGTGTTATCATAGAGATGACTTCATCTTTGGGATGGAGAAGGCATGTGGGGCAGAATCATTGGATCTGAAAATTCCTGACTGAGCTATTAAGACTCCATTTTGGGGGGAAGCTGAAACTGTGGTTAGATTAAGCATCAAGCCCCCATTTGTGGACTCAGCCTAGGGGACGCTATTCTGATGGGGCTTATGGTTTTCTTTTTCACATTTACTAAGGGAACTTTTCCCTTTCCCAAGGGATTTTATCTTTCTTTTTTTTTTTTCCCCCTTTAAATTCCCTAAAAATTGAAATTGTGGATGTGAATGATTGTCTTTATGCCCACCTAAACCTGCCACACTTAACACCTTGCCATGGATTTGTTCTGCTTCTATATCATGTGGACATCTAATTTTTAAATTCTTTTCATTTTGTTCAGGTTTATCTACATGATGGTGAATGGGGATAAGGGGTGGAATTACTCACTGGCCGTCTACTGGTGTTCTGTTCAAGAGCAAGATGGCTTTGCACTGGCATTTCCATGAACTGGAGCATAAATATAAGTTCAGAGGGTCTGCCCGTGTTTAGTTAAACAGAAAGTTTTTTGAAGTTATCTTCTTTGGAAAATGTTTCCAAACAATGTGACAGCAAAATGATAGTGTAAATTGTAATGTCTGTCCCAGTTGGGCATATAAACATATGAAGAGTCTTTTTCTTAAAAATGTTTGGGTTGTGCATTTACAGTGAAAACTCTATAACTCACATGCAAAAATAAGGGCAGGGTAAAATAATGATTTTTATCTTTCAGAGTCATATAGGTCCTTTGTTACTTTTCAGGGATTCTGTGGGAATAGCTTGTTTGGGACAACTGTTTCTAGATTGTGGGCTATGAGTAAGACCAAAGGCTTTTGAAAAAAGAAGGAATAAATTCAGAGTCAGTGATTTAGAATTATTCTTGTGTCATAAATAATGGAACGGATGTTCTCAAATGTATCTAATGGTATTTTAACCTATAAGTTAAGGAGTGCCTAAATTGTGTTCTCAAAGTTCCTGAGACACTTAATGCAGAATGATGAATCAAAGTATAAGAACATAGATGCTTTTGTCCCCAAGCCCCACCACTGATTTTGATTAAGCACAGCTGGACCTACAGACATGTGGAGAACTCCTTTTCTGATCCCTGTCAGTGAGCCAGAATTGCTTAGAAACCAGTGTAGGCCAAAACCAATCCTTTTTCTTTCCCAAAGTTCAAACTTGACTATCCAGTCTTTCTACTCTATTATGAGAAAACTCATACCATAATTTCCTGGTTTGCCTGGGACAATTCTCATATATACCCCTGGTTGTCTCAATATAATTATTAAAATACTCCCTTGGACCGTCGAGTTTCTCTGTTTGGATGATAAATTATATGGTAACTGTAGTCTTAGCACACTTAGAGACAAATCCAAAAGGAAGGAATGAGTGACAGCACAAGGCTTTGCCTTACTGGTCGATGTAGAGGTACTCTAGGCTGCTGTCCACTGGTCTGTCTTGGCCAAAGGGAGTTTGGAGTATCCAAAGGAGATGCTCCAGTGTTATCCTACCTAATTTCGTGAGAGAAGAGAAGTGTACAAAGAAAAACGTTGAGGTGTCAGGCCGTTTTCCTTAGGATGCCACTCTAGCTTTCTAACCCATATTTAGAGGTGAGAGAGCTTTGGGACTAGCATGGGAACTAGGCTTTGTCTGCCTTCCTCGCACTTGATCAGTAAAAGAAAAAAGGCCAGAATGTCTTGGTTGTCTGGGCCTGCCCTTGTCCTGTAACAGCCTTAACCCTGCTGTGTCCCAAGAATCTTGTCACAAGTAGGGAGATAGGAAAGATTCCACAGCCCTGTGGACAAAGAAAAGCAGAATAAAATGCCACCTGGTTTGGAAACCACTAATATGCCCTTTACTCTCTCCAGCCATTATGGTACTCTTCTTTCTGGAGGGTAGAGGGAAGGTGGGAGCAATGGAGGGTTTTCCTACACACCTATCTCCCGTTCTTGATCAATAGTCATTCTTCTGCTCTAGAGAATGTGTGCCATGATGATACAGTCCCATGGCAAAAGATTAGGGTAGCATCACCACTTTAAGCTATAAAATTTTTAGCAGTAGTTTTTAATCACATAAGTAATGATACCAGCAATTTATATATCTCCAAAAATTTCATTTTAGAAGGCAATTAAATTGAGATCTTAAAATATTTCATTAGCGTGTGTTTGTTACTATGCGTTCCAGCATAAATAAGGACTCTGTGGAACATTTGACATTTTAGTCATAAATTCACGCATTTCTCATTTAACTCAAGAAGACCTATTAGAAGGCAGTTCTGAGCAAACCTTTTGAATAAAAATGCCCCCAATTCATTCTACTTTATAGGAAAAATAGAGAAATAGAAAATAATTTTTGAACCCTTGACTATTAAGTTTCCTGTGACATTTTTCCTTCTCTTATGGATAGTCAGTGGGGTTTGAGAACTACTGACCACAAATAGAGACATTATTCAGCTGTGGGCCTTGAGTCACCTGTATGGGTAGGTAATGTGTGGCCATCTGCAGGAAGCTCTGTCTCATCCTGTGCTTTGGATTTGTCCTCTTTTCTTTTTCTTTTTATGTATGTATCTTTGTATGTATGTATGTATGTATGTATGCATTTTAGAGCAAGAGTGAGAGGCAGTGAGCAGGGGGAGGGGCAGAGAGAGAGAGAGAGAGAGAGAGAGAATCTCAAGCTGATTTGCACTCGGCCGGATGTGGGACTTGATCCCACGACCCTGACATCAGGACCTGAGCTGAAATCAAGAGTCAGACACTTCACTGACTGAGCCACCCAGGTGCCCCTGTTTTCTTTTCCTTTTAATGAATTATCTGATTCATCCAGAGAAGCCTTTCCTGACGCTGTGGAAGTACTCGTAAAGAAATAATAAGATTTATCAATGAATCTCCAGGCGCCCCTGAACTGCAGTTCTTATCACCATGGGTGCCTGAGCAGGGTTGGTCCTGCGATGAAGTCATCCCTGTAAGTTAGATTGTAAGACCTGGCTCGTTCTGTTTAATTTATGTGTCAAACTCTATGCAAGTGTAGAACATTAGAGACAGTGGAGAATACCACATTCATGTTTTTGAGCTAAAGGATGTTGGCAGGTGAATGGAAACCCTTCAGTACTGAAGTGCCACCGTCTAGGGAAAAATCATTTTGTTTGTCCACAGATCTGCTTAGCTGATGAGAAATTAAACAACATGATTGAGGAGGAAATCCTGAGCAAGTGAAACACGGACATAAGGCCATTATTCACTGTGGAAGATTGGAGGGCTCGTAATTGTTCATTTGGGTGTCAATGAGGATAGAAAATAACTATCTTAGAAAGGGACAAGTTGAAGATATGTTCTCAAAATTCATAGGATAAGTATGTGTGGAATTTTGCAGCTTTTCAGAAGCCTTTTGAGTTTCTGGATGGGAAAGAGATACTAGACCAATTGACAGTTTTCTTGCTCAGTGTTAGCACAAGAGGCTAATGAAAATCTGGAAAGCAAAGCAGCGGTGATGAGCAAAAGAAGGGAGAAAACCGAGATGGTCCTGAGCTTCCTCCATCGGCAAGGCAAGCCATGGGTCAGCGACAGTGTTTCCAAATATGCCTGTGCTCCCCAGAGTCTTTATGAAGGCTGAGATCGTAGAGTGGCCATGAGGACATGTGGATCATCCCCTCCCTTTATAGGACCAAGGGACTTCTGTGCATTTCCCTTAACCCCACTATGTTGTTACTCAATCTTGTGTAACACTTACTTTTATTTTTTTAAAGATTTAATTTATTTATCAGAGAGAGAGAGAGAGCACAAGCAGGGGGAGTGGCAGGCAGAGAGAGAGGCAGGCTCCTTTCCAAGCCAGGAGTCCAGTGTGGGACTCAATCCCAGGACCCTGGGATCATGGCCTGAGCCAAAAGCAGGTGCTTAACCCAAGGAGCCATCCAGGCGTCTCAACACTCACTTTTATTTGGTTAGCAAAGAAGACTTTGATTTAATTTCTTGGTCCACACAGTGGTTACTTAAAACACAAAAATACTTTCACTTTGCAGTGTGAGTAGCTCATGTTTTTAATAGGAAGGAAGCACACACAGCTTACCAACAATTAGTTGAGTTTTGAGTGTTTGTCCTCATATATGACATTTTTTGTTCTGTAGTTCATGTCTTCGCAGATCTGGATTAGGCAGAGCTGGGTCATTTGGCATTTGAAGGGTTGTGACTTTCAACATGGGTACAAAGAGTGCGAGATACAAAAGAATAAGGGCAAAAGGAGAAGTGACCCCCATACTTTGACACTAACTGCAGAAAGCTGACAGGTATAAAAAGGGAAGAGGCATAGAAATAAAATTTAAAAAAAAAAGGGAAGAAGTAACACTGGTGATTCCCTCTACTAAGTGATAAATTTGGGTCTCATTTTGACTGTTTTTTTTTTTTTAATAGGCTTAATACCCAGCATGGGGCTTAAACTCATGACCCTGAAATCAAGTCACATGTTCTATCGACTGAGCAAGCCAGGCGCCCCCCATTTTGAATTTTTTTTAAAAGATTATTTATTTGAGAGAGAGAGAGAGAGAGAGAGAGCACGCCAGCAGGGGTATAGGCACAGGGAGAGGGAGAGAGAGAATCTGAAGCAGACTCCACACTGAGCGTAGAGCCCCACTCAGGGCTCGATCCCACGGCCCTGAGATTATGACCTGAGCCGAAATCAAGAGTTGTCCACTTAACTGACTCAGCCAAGCAAGTACCCCAACCCCATTTTGCATTTTTAAACTGCATTCCTCTTTCCTCATCCTGACATGGTTTCTTCTCCATTATCTTAAGCAACGTTCTGGATCTCACATTTTTCTTTCACTGTTCCTGTAACGGACGGAAACATCCCCTTTTGTTGAGGATGCCCAAACCTTGCTGGTCTGTCAGCAGACTGGATCAGGTCTTCATTGATATGGTTGGGCCACTGCCCCCAACCCAGCTGTCCCCACAGGGTGCCTCAGTGACTGCAGAAACTTCTTAGTCTTCCTACATCTGCCTTGCTGTTGGCCCTGGCCCCACTTTCTGGCTCTCATTTTCAAAGCTTGTTGGACCTTGCTGGCAAATAGTAAATATCAAAAGCTTTTAAAAAGGAAGGCAAAACAAAATTGTACAATTTTAAAAAGTCTTTAAGGTTCTCTCTCCTCATCCTGTTTGTCTGAGGCCCAACTCCAAACACGTTGTGCATGCTTCGATAATAACGATAGTAAAAAATGAGTGCATTCTCCTAATTAATCTTGAAGTAATATGAATTGTTTATCCCCTTGTTATCATTTTCTCCCTCCCAACCATGATATTTTACATTCTAAAGGACCCTCCACAGCTCATAATAAAATACTAAGTGCATGGGAGACCCTGAATTAATACTTGTTTTTATTAAATTAAATACATCTGGTAGAACCCCTTTGAGTAGCTCATAAGTAATGAAGTCTAGTAAGTTCCTGTGTGAAGAGCACACTGGGATATGTCACTCTATTGTCAGATGCAATATTGTTCCCACAGAAAAATGTTGTTGGTTTGGTGTGATTCATTGACAAATTCAAAAGATGGTGTGACCATCTGTTTTCTGTAGCTCCTGAGGAAAGTAGGAAAGGATTGGCCCTGAGCTGAGAATGAGGAGAAGGGCATGTTCCCCAATGAGGCATGTTCCCCAAGGAGATTGTGTAACAATCGACTAGATTATCCAGAAACTCTGCCATCTTGTTCCCTAGAGCCTTCATAAATAGGAGCGTTGTCTTTGATGGAGGTAGTGGACATCCTTCCCTAGATGACCTGTCTGGGCTGGTTCTCATTCTGTGTTTCTAGTTCAGGGGTGGTTTCTTTTTTTCCCTTAGCTTCCAGAGTTTGTGTACACACACACACACACACACACACACACACACGTATTTATTTAATTACATATTAAACACAAAAGAATTGTTCATTAAAAAATCTTTTAGATTTCAGAAACTTCTAGAATAAAAAGAAGCCTCTGCTCCAGTTTCTTTCCCCAGAGCTAACCATGTGTAATTATTCACTGTATGCCTTTCCATGCTTCTTACTTTAAAAATAGACATATATACATGTACCTGGTTGTGGCTTTTATAAAATGTGACTAGTAGTTTCCATCCATTTCCTTTAGGGTCCATTTTCCTCTCATTATTGCAAGTGTGTAAGTCTTGTCCTTTCTAACAGTTATGTAGAATTTCTTTGTATAGATCTGTCATCATTGTTTAACTCCACTCTGTTTCCAAAATTCACTATTAAATATAATACTATAAATGTCGTCATGCTATACTAAAAGTATGCCAGAATATGTGTTTTTCAGGCCGCAGTGGGTCTTTTTTTTAATACTTTTCTTCAGTTTTCTGGTTTAAGTACTACTTAGCTCATGATGGGTTTGATTTTTGTTTGTTTTGTTTTTAATATGCTGTTGAATTCACTGTGCTTCAGTGTTATATGCCTTCTCTTGTCCCTCTGCATAGTTTTACACACTCCATGATACCTGACTTTTAAAAATGGAAGTATAATTGGTACATAATAGTTTATGATTCCTTTCAGGTGTACAAGATGTAACTTTTAGATGTGTGCTCTAATGTGCTATTACTAAACGATCAAGTAGTATTTTAATGGCAGTTTAGCCCATTTTTAAATTGCCATTTGTGCTTTGGCAGAAATTACTTTGAAACTGATAAATTCAGTTTTCTGAACTGGTTTATTCTTACCAAGCATCTTCCATTATCCCTGAAGTTTAGAGGCCATGGGGGTTCCATTTTTCTGGCCAGTATGTTGCTGTTTTAAATTATACTGCAAACCCCAAACATTGGAGTTTTTCATCTATCCTTCGATTGCACATGTCCCTGAATATCGTAACGGTATTTTTATTTAAAATTTATTTATTTGACAAAGATCATAAGCAGGCAGAGAGGCAGGCAGAGAGAGAGGAAGGGAAGCAGGCTCCCTGCGGAGCAGAGAGCCCGATGCGGGGCTCGATCCCAGGACCCTGGGATCATGACCTGAGCCAAAAGCAGTGGCTTTAACCCACTGAGCCACCCAGGTGCCCCTCATAACGGTATTTTTATTTGGCCTCATGAATCTCACTGCCCACACGATGGGATTGAGACTGATGGTATATTCAAAGTTTCGTTAGGGAGATCAGAGAACATCGGGTCAGAATGTTTCGGCCCCTCTAATTTCTGATGCTTTTTTCTTATGAGATACAGCAGAGCCTCGACTGCTTGAATACTTGGGTAGTGCAGCCTTAGAATATCAATGGAGCTCTCCCCTTCCTCCTTAGTAGGCACCAGGAGCAAAAGCAAATTGGGAATGCACTTTGCAGTATCTGCAGGAAGTTTGAAGTTTATTTATTAACACTAAGTGAGTCTGTCAGCCTGCAGTGATGAGATTAATCCTCATTTTTAATATTTGATTTGCCACTGATTAATCGCTCAAAGCTTTTGTGATAGTACAAATTTAGACTACTGATCTGACTGGGAAGCGTACCAGATTCTGAATTATACAGCAGGGTGCGTGGTGGGCAGCCTTCAGACTGGAGGACACCTGACGCGGGGCCGGAGTGGGAATACGGAACAGGTGAAAGGTGCATTGGAATGTTCTTTTTTGTTTTCTGGGTTTTCTGAGGGGGGGGGGGTCTCTTTAGGGGAAAGGTCGTGTGGAAGCTTGTCTGGAAAAAGCTGCTTTAGAACCTGGGGAGGCTGAATTGTGTCTGTGAAAGAGAGAAAGAAGGGATTAGTCTGGGGATGCTCAGTCTCTTGCCCTTTGCCCCTTGTCCTGAAACTAGAATTCCCGTATGTAGGGTTTCGTTGGCACCTTGCGGGCCTGGGAGTGTCTGTGATCATAGGGAAGATGCACTTGTTCTTGAAAATACATTGGAAGGCTTGCGCTCTTCAGTGTTTGCGAGAATGTTAACGGAAGGCCTCGGGGTGATCATGCTGTGATTGTCTTCTCCGCCCTGGTGCATTACCTCCTTGGACTTGTCAAGAGTTTGAAAACTCCACAGGCCAGGCCACCAAGTGGGGAAATCTAAGGTCCTTAACATCTTTTTTCTTTACACACACACACACACACACACACACACACACACACGTGCGTGCACCATTTGGAAGAGTTTCTTTTTTTGAACAGTTTTAGGTATACAGCAAAATTAAGAGAAAGATACAGAGTTCCTGTGTATCCTCCCCTCGAGTGCAAAGCCTCCCCCTTCTCAGCATACCCCCTGTCCAGAGTGGGTCACTTGTTACAACTGATGAACCTACATTGACACGTCGTTGTGACCCAGAGGCCATAGTTTATGTGAGGGCTCACTCTTGGCATTATAGACACATGCTTTGGGTCTGGACACATGTGGAATGTGGTGCATGTAGTGGTAGTTTGCATGTAGTATTTAGTGGTAGTTAGAATGTTTTCACTGCCCTAACAATCCTGTGTGCTCTGGCTCTGCAGTCTTCCCCTCTTCACTGACCCCTGGCAACCGCCGATCCTTTTACTGTCTCTGTCGTTTTGCCTTTTCCAGAATGTCATATAGTTGGAATCATACAGGATGTTTCTTTTCAGATTGATTTCTTTTACTTAGTCCTGCGCATTTACGGTTCCTCAGTGGCTTTTCATGGCTTGCTAGCTCATTCCTTTCGACACTGAATAATATTCCAATGTCTGGATGTGCCACAGGCTCTTTATGCATTTACCTGCTGAGGGACATTGTGGTTGCTTCTGTGATGTGCTGGTTATGAATAAAGCTGCCATAAATGTCTGTGTGCAGAGTTTTGGGGGGGTGTAATTTTTCAGCTCCTTTAGGTAAATAACAAGGAGTCTGCAGGAGCTGCAAACTATAGTAACAGTGTGTTTAGTTTTGCAGGAGCTGCAAACTATAGTAACAGTGTGTTTAGTTTTGCAAGAGACCTCCAAGCTGTCTTCCAAGGTGGCCATATTGCTTTTCCTTCTTATCAGCAATGAGTAAGAGTTCCTGTGGCTCCACATCCTTGCCAGCAGTTGATGTTGTCAGCATTCTAGATTGTGACCATTCTAACAGGTGTATAGTGGTGTCTCCTTGTTTTAATTTGCCTTTCCGTGACAGCAGATGCCCTGGAGCACCTTTTCATATGCATATTTGCCATCTGTATATCTGTTTTGCTTTTGTGTAGTTAAGGTCCTGGGCCCATTTTTAATTGGGTTGTTTCCTTATTATTGAGTTTTTAAGAGTTCTTTCTTTGAGACCTCTTTTGATGTGGTCACTGCTTGAGTCTTTAGTATCCACCTTTGCCCCGCCCTTGAGCCCTAAGTCTATCTTTTAAGAATCTTTTTTAAGACTTTATTTTTTTAAGTAATGTCTGTACCCCACATGGGGCTCGAACTCATGACCCTGAGACCAAAAGTTGCGTGCTCTTCCGACTGAGCCAGTCAGATGCCCCTCTAAGTCGTTCTTATTAAGTTACAGTGTGTGCTTAAATATGACCCCGCATGTAAGGCATTTCCCCATTTTGCTAATGAGGAGAATGGGGGGGTGGAGCTTTTATGTTGCCAGCTTGAATATAACAGCTTTTAGGAATATATAGGAAACAGGGAATGCCTATGGACAATATTTCGTTAGCTTAATTTTCTATTACATAAAATAGTAGAATTATTACATTTTTCTGTACCCTATTTTGTAACGGTGTGCACCTGCAGCTTGCTAGCAGCGAGAGGAGTCCAACTTGCCCCTTGTCGGTGTGATGGCCATTGTTGCAGAGGCTGCCCGAGCTAGAAGCACCCTAAGAGGCCTTGTGCAAGATCCTTACAGTACAGAAGGATAATGAGGCTTAGCATAGGCACAGAGCCACTGCAGCAGAGCAGAGGTTGACTTCATGATTGTTTTTCTCAGAATGGGGCAAGTGCATTTCTGGAGGTTGTAAGTATCCCAGCTTCCCTGAAACCAGGGGCTAGATGTGGTACTCAAATGAATTATCAATGTAACCTGAATATTTGATGGTAAAACATAAGCATTCAAACAGTAAATACTCTTAAATATTTTTACAGAGTACCAGACGTGGATTACCCTAGTGCACAGTGCAAAATTCATTCGAAATTTCAAGATAAAATATGAGGCATCGGGGCGCCTGTGTGGCTCAATGGGTTAAGCCTCTGCCTTCGGCTCAGGTCATGATCTCGGGGTCCTGGGATCGAGCCCCGCATCGGACTCTCTGCTCAGCAGGGAGCCTGCTTCCCCCTCTCTCTCTACCTGCCTCTATGCCTACTTGTGATCTCTCTCTCTGTCAAATAAATAAATAAAATCTTAAAAAAAAAAAAAAGAGGCATCAGGAAATTTGAGGCGATTACTTTACACTTTACTTCCAGATCACTTCAGAGAATTCATCCATTGTCTGGCCATAGAAGGGGTCAAAACATGAGGAGAAATATATCAGAATTTCTGCAGTATACCTTAAGGATAGTATAAAGAGGTCATCTGGCTGACTCAGTTGATTAAGCATCTGCCTTTGGCTCAGGTTGTGATCCGGGATCCTGGGATCGAGTGTTTCCTTGGGCTCCCTGCTCTGCGGGGAGCCTGCTTCTCCCTCTGCTTCTCTCTCTCTCTCTAGCTCTCATGAATAAGTGAATAAAATCCTTAAAAAAAATAGTATAAAGATGTTCTTCCACTTGTAAAACTTCAATTAAGGAACTTTGTGGGTTTTTTTTTTAAATTTAAATTTTAGTTATTCTGGAGTGGAATTCAGTGATTCGTCACTTACATACAACACCCGAGGCTCATCACAACAAGTGCCCTCTTTAGTACCCATCACCTCTGCCCATCCCCCAGCCACCTTCCTCCATCAACCCTCAGTTTGTTCTCTATCCTTAAGAGTCTCTTATGGGGGACGCCTGGGTGGCTCAGTTGGTTAAGCCACTGCCTTCGGCTCAGGTTATGATCCCTGCATCCTGGGATCGAGTCCCACATCGGGCTTCTTGCTTGGCAGGGCGCCTGCTTCTCCCTCTGCCTCTGCCTACCACTCTGTCTGCCTGAGCTCACACTCGCTCTCTCTCTCTCTCTAATAAATAAATAAATAAAATCTTTTTTAAAAAGAAGAGTCTCTTATGGCTTGTTTCCCTCTCTCCTTTTTTTTTTTCTTTTTCCCCTTCCCATATGCTTAAATTTCTTAAATTTCACATATGAGTGAATTCATGGTATTTGTCTTTCTCAGACTGACTTATTTAGCTTAGCGTAATACCCTCTAGTTCCATCTATGTTGTTGCAAATAGCAAGATTTCATTTATTGGATGGCTCAGTGATATTCCGTTGTATATACATGCCACATCTTTATCCGTTCATCAGTAGAGTGCACATTTGGGCTCAACACATAGTTTGGCTATTGTGGATAATGCTGCTATAAACTTTAGGGGTGCGTGCACCCCTTCAAGTCTGTATTTTTATATCCTTTGGATTAAACACCTAGTAGGGCAATTGCTAGATCATAGAATAGTTCTATTTTTAGCTTTTTGAGGAACCTCCAAACTGTTCTCCCAAGTGGCTGCCCAGATTGCACTCCCACCAACAGGGCAAGAGGCTTCCCCTTTCTCCACGTCCTCACCAATGCCTGTTGTTTTCTGTGTTGTTAGCTTTCACCGTTCTGACAAGTGTGAGGTGATATTTCATCGTGTTTTTGATTTGTATTTCCCTGATGGATGAAAGACCTAAATGTGAGACAGGAAACCATCAAAATCCTGGAGGAGAACAAAGGCAGAAACCTCTTTGACTTCAGCTGTAGCAACTTCTTACTAGACACGTCTCTAAAGGCAAGAGAAACAACAGCAAAAATGAACTATTGGGACTTCGTCAAGATAAAATGCTTCTGCATAGCAAAGGAAGCAGTCAACAAGACTCTTACACAATGGGAGAAGTTATCTGCAAATGATTATCTGATAAAGTATTAGTATCCAAAATCTATAAAGAACTTACCAAACTCAACAGCCAAAACCAAATAACCCAGTTAAGAAATGGGAAGAAGACATGAATAGACACTTTTCCAAAGAAAACATCCAGATGGCTAACAGACACACTAAAAGGTAGACACTCAATTAAGGAACTTTGATCCAGTGTAAACAAAGAAGCCTGCAAGCCTGAGGAAAACTGCAATTCTGCCTCCGACCAGCAGATGGCCGTAGGAGTCATTTAGGTGACCCCCGTTTGGGCTTGGGAACAAGTGTTCTTCAGCGCTGCCCTTCTCAGAACCTAACACATCAAATGAGAAGCTGCAAGAGAAGAAAGCAATTTTTCATTCTTGATCGTGGCCTAGTGGCATCTCACTTAAGATCAATAGATTCCCTTCTTCTGTAATTCCATATTCACCCAGAAAGGTGGAATAATTTCTTTAATGCTTTAATGTTGAGTAGCTCTACCCATCCTAGAGTCTACTGGTAGTACATATTTAAAGGAATGGATTTGAAATTACAGCTGTAGATCTGGTTCCTGTGCAGTTTTCACTACATTTATTTAGTGTTCTCAGATCATCTCCTAATTAATTGATAGCATGCAATTTCTGGGTAGGAGGCTATATCATAGTCTCCGAATCCAGGAAAATTTTCCCCTTCCTCTCTGTCCCTGACAGTACCCTTCTATTCAACATTCTTGCAGGGATTTTTTTTTCCTTTTCCTTCTTGAAAAATAGTTATTCTCATTTTTGCTTTAACAACTCCAGACACTTTCCAATGTAACCATTTTCATCTCATTTTTACAAACAGGCATACAAAGTAGAAGTGACCTGTGCTGATGTAACCTGCAGATTATTCACAAATCGGTAAAAGCAAAGGAAAATGTCTTCTTTGAAGCTATTGGTTTGTGCCATCAGCAATTTTCTCACTTTGTGCTTAACTAGTATATACAGATAATTACAATGATGCTTTGATTCTCTAAAGTACTACTTGTCATGGAATGAATTCCGTCCTGTTGGGAATTGGATCTGGGATTTTCAGACTAAGGCCTACACATCAAGGGTGTAGAAAATTCCCACTTTTTTTCTTTTGTATTATATAAATAACATGAATACAGTTCATGAATCGGAAAGCATGAACACATTTCCTGCTGTCACTTCAAGCCATAGATTTCTAGTGAGTACATGTTATGGTGATCCTGGTTTGGGGGACTTTTTTTCCCTCATGGATGCAGCAAACATTTTGCATAATGGGGAAATGCATTTCTCATTTGGGATTAAATTTTTACCCTCAATTGTGAAGTGGAAATCAGCCTTTTTCTAGCAATGATTCTGCGCTGGTTTTGTGTCCACATTGAATAGATTATATTTGTGTTAAGGGATCTATCCTTGGCCATAGTGTTTCATAGTTATAAAAAGACTGGAGTTGTACACACTTTTCCTTTGGGGATTTGACCCACGGTGTGCAGTGTGGGATGGAAGCCTGTCAAGGAACAAAATGATGGGTGTCAGGTGATTTCACAGAATGGATTACTAGCTCTGGGGAGGTCTTACATATAGTCTAGCCTTGTCCATTCAATTTATAGATAAGCGATTTGAGACACAGAAATGGCAGGCAATTTCCTAAGATGAGGTGACTAATTGGTGTCAGATGTCTCGCCTAATAGATTTTCCAGGACTGTTATGCTGGGCCCCCACAAATTCAGATTTTCTGAATCAGTGATAGAGCCTGGCATCTGCATTTCTAATCTTATTTTTAAATGATCCCCTAGGCATTTCTAATACATAGCTGGATTTTGGAATTCCTCCACTCTATTTCTCTTAATTTTTATAGAGGTAGTTCTCAACCAAGGATGATTTTGACCTAGAGGGGACATTTGGCAAATTCACTCACATGAGTTTGTTTCTTATTGGAAACACTTAATTGTTACAAATGGGAATTGCTGGGGTGTCTGGGTGCCTCCGTCAGTTAAGCATCTGATTCTTGGTTTGGGCTCAGGTTATGATCTCAGGGTCCTGGGAGGGAGCCCTGCATCAGGCTGTCAGCTCAGCACAGTCTGCTTGAGATTCTCTCTCTCTCTCCCTCTGTCCTTACTCCCCCCATCCCATCCCCTCCCCTCCTCTTGCTCTCATATAAATAAATCTTAAAAAAAAAAAAAAAGGAATTGCCCTTGATATCTAGTTGGGAGAGCCCAGAAATGTTGTTGAACCTATGTAATGCACAGCACTGCAGAGCAAGGAATCACCTATCTCCAAATGCCAGGAGTGCAGGGATGGAGAAGCACGTAACTCACAGCTCTAGAGTTTCTCAGACTCTGGATCCAATTTCAGCTCTTCCCAGCTCTGTGACCCCAGACAGGTTATGTAATCTCTTAAAGCTTAATCTTCCCATCTGTAAAATGGGGACATTAACAGGCTATGTTACAGGGTTGTGAGGCGTAATGGAAAGTACCAAGAGGAATGTGCATGGCTGATGGCTAATTCCCAATAAACATTAGGTGTTATAATTAACTATCATTACAGTTTCTGGCTTTCAGTTTTGCTTCATCATAAGACATGGCTAGAAAGAATGAATGAATAGTCTCCAGAGGTAGAAAGTTACAAAAAGTGCTTCCACATATTCTAGGGGCTGATGGAGGCATGTTGATTTTTTTCTAATTTGAAAAATGTCCCTGTGGGTGTGGCTGGGTTTTTTGTATCTATCTAGTAGGAGAGATGAGTAGCAAATACACACAGCTTCAGGCAATGGCTGTATTTGTCCACATTAACCATGGAGAGAGCCGAGGTTTCTGGGGGCAAGGAGTAAATCAGACAAGCTCCAGTGGTGCTCCCAGTGATCCTGATGGAAGCAGTGCTCACCAACTACTTGGTGCCAGATTCCTACTTGCTTTTCCTTTAACCCTGGGGCAGGTGAAGAAGAGGTAAGGGGGCAGATGAGATGGGGGTGTGTTTGGTCTTATGTCTGCTATTATCTTTGCAAAAAGTCTCAACTAGGTTGTACACTCATGGGTGGGGGCCCTTTGCTGTGCTTTTTCTGTAGCCCCTCATGACTACACCTCTGCCACACTTGTTGCCGGCACTCCATAAACATTTGCGGTGGGTTGCAATTTGGATCAACCTCAGAATTTTCATATAATCTGGATCCGGGCCAGGAATTCAGTGTGTTTTGGGGGCACCTACCTGGCTGGCTCAATGAGTAAAACATCTAACTCTTGATCGGGGACCATGAGTTTGAGCCCGATGTTGGGTGTAAAGTTTTCTAAAAAAAAAAAAGAAAAAAAGATTCAGTCTCTGCTTGAGTCACAGTTTATAAATTCATAATAATGATAATGATGGCAAAC
The DNA here is from genome assembly GCA_003697995.1 of Taxidea taxus jeffersonii. Classification (NCBI taxonomy): domain Eukaryota; kingdom Metazoa; phylum Chordata; class Mammalia; order Carnivora; family Mustelidae; genus Taxidea; species Taxidea taxus. The sequence continues at coordinate 45,588 of ML108905.1, read as the reverse complement.
ACATTCATAGAGATGCATGCCCATATGTGCATATGTATGTATATACCTGTAGATGTGTGTGTGATGTGTTGATAAATGTTTAACACCTGACTCTGGCTTGGGGAGCAATGGCTCATATCAATGAATATGGAATTGGGAAAGATTTGGCTTTCATGAGGCCATATGAGCCAGCACTAGCACACTGTTTAAAAGCACTTGCAGGAGCGCCTGGGTGGCTCAGTTGGTTGGGCGACTGACTTCAGCTCAGATCATGATCCCGCAGTCCCGGGATCGAGTCCTGCATTGGGCTTCCAGCTCCATGAGGAGTCTGCTCCTCCCTCTGACCTTCTCCCCTCTCATGCTCTCTCACTCTCTCTCAAATAAATAAATAAAATCTTAAAAAAAAAAAAAAAGGCACTTGCATGTGCCAAGTACTGTGCTAAGTGCTTTAAATACTCATTTGAACTTCACATCAGCCTTTTTAGGGGAGGGATATATTAACATCCCCATTTTGCACATGAAAAAACTGAGGCACAGAGAAGTTAAGCAACCAACCCCAGGTCACACAGCCGGGTGAATGGCAGAGTTGGGATGGGGAATCCAGGCGGCCTGGGTTCAGAGTTCATGTTCCCTTCAACATTATATCATGATTACTTCAAAAGTTCTGTTATTAATTTAAGTTTTCCCCGAGAGTCCGAAATTACTTCTGAGAGGACACTCCTTCTTCCTGGCTCTCTCTCTTCTCCCACACACGCCGTCTTTCCTTCCCCAGCCGGCGCCAAGCACACATCAGACTCCTCATGCAAGAATGTCTCCCGTGGCCCCAGAAAGTATAATTAAGTTTTATCTTCTGGCTGCTTTTCTCACAGGAATCGGCCACTGTGGAATTCTGATGAATCAAACTCTTCCCTGGGTTACATGTGTTCATTCTCTTCAAGCTTCATCCAAAGCTGCCCCTCCTGTCAGCCCACCCAGCACACATACGGGCACACCCTGGTCTCGCTTGTCCATTTTTGAATTGTTACTCAGAGCCGCGCCCCATGCTCCCTTCTTCCTGGAAGCCCTCCCAATGTCACCAAATAATTGAGATACAGGCCTTTTGAACCTGAAAATGTCGCAATCTGACGTTTCTCCTCTGTTCTCCTTGTAGGGAGAAGGAAGCCATTTTCACCCCCTGAACACACAGGACACGACTACTTTTATTATATGAGAACATTCTTTTCTTATGCTTGTCTCTCGCAATGGGATAATTTTAGGTGTTTCTAGAAGGCTTCACCCGGGTCCTCTTGTCTTGGTTGGGATGGATATTGTCTCGCAGAAACACCTAGTGAAGCCCGGTGCACATCTCCTCCTGAGGGTGGCCCTTACTTGTAGTTTTGTGGCCAATGGGGCAGTTTTTGAATTTCTGCGGGGACCCAAGCTGTGTGGTGTTTGATCTCGGATGTATCCTCATACTGAGGAAACGAGAGTCAGGATCTCTTAGTACACTGAAGGGACCATAAGTGCTGCATTGTTATGTCTTTCTCTGTGGTCTCTGCCATCGAGATATTCAAACATTTCTCAACATTGTTCCCTGAAATTTATAGCTGTTTAAAAGAAATCTAACGTCAACTCAGTCAGGGAACTGCTCATGGAAACGTAATTTAGACATGTTTCATTCCTCTCTTCCCTTCTGGGTTTCTCAGAGCTTTTATTAGAGTAATATGTGATTGAGTGTCTACAAGGTTTATCCAGCATTTTCCAGACTTGCCAGCCATAAAATTCCTTTTTTTTTTTTTAAAGCATTTTATGTGACCTGTGTTTAGCTGAGCAGCCTCTGGGAATTCTGTATTAGAGATACACATTGTTGGACATTTGGGGATGACCCTAAGATCCCACCTGGAGCCAGTCCTTGTTCTCTTAAGAAATTACATTTCCAACTCACCTTTCATAGTCATGTGAGTGTCTCTGATTATATTTCAGTGCTAAACATTGTTCCAGTTACTCAATGCTAAAACATCGCACTGGTTACCCATGTACTAGTCTGTGGTAAACACACGCAGAAAAGGAAAGTTTTAAAGAGGTGGGAAGTTAAAATATGTGGACGGTGACAGGGAGTTGGTGACAAATTGTTGCTGTGTATTGATCAACCCAAGTCGTGGTCACTATAGTTAGTATAGAAAGGTTTCTGCCTCCGCAGATAGACTTCTGGCTAGAATTTGTGTGACATTACTTTTTGAATGACTACATGAAAGGTGACTGGATTTTTTAATATATTTTTATTTTTATTATTTTTAATTTTTTTTGCCTAATTGTTTAGGGAAATTGTTGCCTGTAAGCAAAAATATAAACCAAATCATTTCACAGCATGAGCCCTGTAGGACTATGGGCCCCCATCCATGCCATACACATCCCATTTGGAGTTAATGCTGGAAGTGAGGATGGACAGTTAAGCTTTGTGAGAGAACATCCTGTATCAATCACAGTGACTCATAAACACAGGTCTGTTGATGAACAGCTTTAAAACATCCAGTTTTCTGGGTTCCACTGCTGAAAAGTCTGATTCAGGAGCTATGAAGTGAAACCCAGAAATAGGGGATTTCTAAGAGCGACCCAGGTACAATATTTTTATTCATAGAGCTGCCATGCATGCCGAATTACCAGATTCTGAGCCACTGTTCCAAGGGGGAAATATGGGTGAGGTTCCTCTGAGCTTCTGGTCACAACATTTTCATCATTCACTCAATATGTAATCTTGTTTTATGTGTGGTTCTGTTTCAGACACTTTATTTAATATATATTCCTTACAAATCACATATATTGTATTTCTTTAAAATAAAACAGTAGATGAGAAAGATTTAACATTTTCCTGACTCTGGGTAATGTGACTATAAATGTCTTTGGCTTTTAGTCACCCAAGAAGAGTAACCACTGTGTGCCATTTTTTATTGGTAGTCATCTCAGAAATCCACAAATTCAGCCACTTTTCTTTCTTTTTTTTTCCCCCATAGCTTCATCATGCATCCCACGTGTGACCTTTAGCACTTTATGGTTTGGTCACGTGTACAGATGGATGAATTTTCCCTTCCTTTCTCTGGGTGGACTCTCCTGTTGGTTTATTTACACTGATGTCTTGGCCAACAGTGCTTTACCACATGCCTGAATGAAGCTTACCTTTTGTGTGTTTTCTGTGTAACACGGGAAACACAGCCTTCTCACACTTAGAAGCACTAGATAGCACTTTAGCACTTGATGATCATTTAAAATAGAAAAATCCCCCCCAAACACAAAGATGTGAAAACATGGCACTAATAGACCCATCAAAAGGACACTTGTTCCTACTTGGAGAGGGAAACAAGAGGCAGAGGAGAGTATCACCTTATTTGATCCCTGCTGGTGACGTCACGTTGGGTGACCAAAATATCTCACCACTCTTACTGTGTATGCAAATGATGGCAGAAGTGTGGCAAGTGTTGATTTTGGGGTCACACGTTGTTCTGGAGAGGTGAGTTCACAAATGCACACTCCACGAGTAATGAGGACCAGCTGTGTTTCTACATGTGAAGCTAGACTAGGGAACCACTGTGCTCTGGTAAAATTTAAATCCCTCTTCTGCTTAAGAGCACTGTGACCTTGGACGAGTTACTTAATATCTCTTAACCTCAGTTCTCTGTCTATAAAATGTGGCACCGTTAGATGTGACCTAATAGGACTGTAATGAGCATTAAATGCGATAATGGTCTTAGAATAATAGTTAATATATATACATCCTCAGTACATGTTGCCTTTTGCATTATTAGTGGTGATAATGATATTATCTCTCTTTTCTCTTCCATGCAGTGCAAAATGCAATAATTCCTTGGCAGAGCTCTTGTAGACCTTCCATGACATACCACAGGTGATGGGATCTGGTGGGTGCTAGAGCCTAGCACAACTGGGAACTGTGGGAATGTCATGGAGCAGGAGAAAGGCAGTCTCCCATTTTCCTAACAGTCATCACCATCACTCATTCGGAACTGATGGTTTATTACGGACCTTGTTTTTCCATGAGGGTCTACCATTTTTGGTGTGAAGACCCTTCCGCACTACTTGGCATATTATAGTTCTTGTTCACAGTGGAAGTCATTTTCGTCTTCAGGGGGCATCGGGCAATGTCTAGAGGGCTTTTCTGGTTTTCACAACTGGGGAAAGTACCATTAGCATGTGGTGGATAGAAGCCAGAAAAGTTGCTAAGCATACTACACAGTATAGAACCGGACAGCTGCCCACTGCAAAGAGCTATCCAGCTCAAAATGTCCCCTGGACCAGGGTGAAAAATCCTGGACCAAACCGAAAGCTCCCTGAGGGCAAGGGGCACTGTGACTTACTCTCTTGACCCCTAACACAGGAACCGGTACCTAATGGGTCCACAGTAGATCCCTCCTGAATACAGAATCTTCAGATGTGCCCCGCCCTTTGGTTGACATGTCCACAGATTGGCTCCATGGCCTCCAAATGTTCAGATTCTGTCTTGGGTTGGTCTCTTCCTTCCTGATTTTATTGATTTAAAAATTTCATTTGTGCCGTATTTCAAACATAAGGGGGAAGTACACACCAGAAAATAGCATACGCAGTGCTCAAAGTATAGTCTGAGGACTGATGCCAGTGTGCAAACTGTCATCGGTCCAGAAGGAGGCCAGTAGAGAAAGTTGGAATAATAGTTTAGACATTTTTATGGCAATTGCCCAATGCGGTAGTCTTTGTTATATATGCAAAATCTCAGTCTGCAGCAATGTGGAAACTGAAGACCCTGGTCCTTCAGCTCCAGTACTTTGAGAAGCACCGACAACCAACTCAAGACTCCCACTTCCCAGATTTTGCAGATGTTGACATTTTGCTATCTTTTAAGATTTTATTTATTTATTTGATAGAGATTACAAGTAGGCAGAGAGGCAGGCAGAGAGAGAGGAAGGAAGGAGGCTCCCCACTGAGCAGAGAGCCCGATGCAGGACTTGATCCCAGGACCCCAAGATCATGACCCGAGCTGAAGGCAGAGGCTTTAACCCACTGAGCCACCCAGGCACCCGACATTTTGCTATCTTAAAGTTATTTATATTCGTACCTCTGTTTCAGTCTCATTCTGTGGCCTGAGCTCTTTTTTTTTTTTCCCCCAGTAGAGGGGAAGAGAGTGGGGAGCAGAAGGAGAGGGAGAGAAAGAATCTTAAGCAGGCTCCATGCCTAGTGTGGAGCCCTACATGGGGCTTGATCTCACAATCCTGAGATCATGACCTGAGCCAAAAACACTTAACCAACTCTGCCACCCAGGTTCCCTGGCTCTTTTTTTTTTTTTTTTTTAAGATTTTATGTATTTATTTGACAGAGAGACATAGCAAGAGAGGGAGCACAAGTAGGGGGAGCAGGAGAGGGAGAAGAGGGATTCCTGCCGAGCAGGGAGCCCGATGCAGTGCTCGATCCCAGGACCCTGAGATCATGACCTGAGCCGGAGGCAGAGGCTTAATGACTGAGCTGTCCAGGCGCCCCAGCTCTTTTATTTCTTTTAAAAGAATTAAAACATCCTAGACATATGTGTGTGGTTCCCACCATGTGCTCAGTACAGGTAGATGCCCTTTGGAACAGGTTCTTCGTACTCTGCCTGGCTACTGCACCTCTCTGCTCTGCCGTCCATTCCCTGCCCTCAGTTGACAGAGATTTCAGGGACTGGACAGAAAACCATCTGCTAGAAGAACAATAAGCAAAAACGTACCTACCCTTGGGGCACCTGGCTGGCTCATTTATTGGAGCGATCTTGGGGTGACTCTTGATCTTGGGGTCATGAGTTCAAGCCCCACGTCGGTCGTGGAGTTTACTTAAAAACAAACAAACAAACAAAAACCAAACAAGAAACCGTACTGTACTGTCTTCTCAAACCTCTGTGTAGATCAGAAACGGGCACATTACCTGTTTCAGTAAAGTTTTATTGAAACACACCTAGGCACATTCTTCTCCACATGGTCCCGGGGGCTGCTTTCATGCTGAGCGGTTGACTGGAGTAGTTGCTACCAAGGCCGGATGGTCTGCAAGGCCTAAAATAATTACAGCCTGGCCTTTTACAGAAAATGTTTGTTGATCCCTCATTTAGAAGAGTACTTTTTCATGTAAATCCAGGCTGGGCTGCCCATTTGCATGTCAGATGTAAACAGTTTGGCTTCTTCATGGACTGATGGAGAGGGAATGGATCCAGTCTTCTGATTATTTGTACACTTTTTTTCCCTTGAGTTCACCTTTTGGTTTGTTCTGATTGAGCCTGAATTTGATAGTAGTGTTCTTGGTAATTCCTGTTTTCTTTAGGTTGTCAGTGGCCTGCTTTCTGGATGGCAGCAATAAAGAAATACACAAAGATGATTATAAGAACGGTGATCGCAGGTAACAATTACCAGTGCCAAGTGCCAGTCCATGAACTTTTCACGCTTCACATCGGATCCACTGTTCCGCTGCCCACGATCGCCCAGCTTAGAAGGAGCAGGGTGGGGACTGCCGCTTAAATGTCTTGACCTGAGCCCAGTTTTGACCCTCATACAACAGGGTCTACTGGTTATTGATGTGTTGTTGTGGTTTGTGTTGCCGTATACATTTTTGAATGTTAATTTTCAAGCTTTTTTTTTCCTCCTGAAAAGTCATGATCTTATCTTAAATGGCTGTTTTCCACTGAATTTGTCCTTGTTTAAATATGAAAATGACTTGTGTGTTTAATAAGAGGCCATTTCCAAAACAACATACAGAATTCATTTTGTTGACAGGAAATCATTTATTCTGCAATTTACATATGATAATGGAGGTGTTGTTTGACATTTGCTTTGCTTCCCACTCATTTGAGATTCCATACTGGTGACGAGAGAGGCTGGTTTTACCCCCTGGGAGAATATATACCCACAATTAATCTAGTTGCAAACCATCCTGTGAGCAAATGTGCATAAGAGTATGCATTTGGGCTTTTCAGTTTGTTTTTCACTTTCTAGAGCTCTAAAATAATGTCAGGAAAGATGACTCTGTGTCCTGAAGGGTGCCTAATTTACTTCAGAAAATGAGTATTCATGCTGGAATCCTGGGGTGTAGTTCAGTGTTCTGTTTGAAGGGCCTACGAGGTGCCAGTTTGATGAGTGTATTTTTGTTTGAACTTGATGCTTTTCTCCCTACCAGTCTTATTCCCAGAATTAAATTCTAGTAATAATTGGTCCTTTGGCATCGTATGGATGATTCCAACGTGTTGTAATCGCTTATTATGGAAGACGAGACATTGTGGCCTCCCATGGAGATGATGTTCCCTGTTCATCTTGTTTCATTAGAGCAAAATTTGTTTAATCTGAAAGTGGAAAGAATCATTAGAAGACAGATGTCAGGAAACTTTCTGACACTCCAGCTTACTGTGATTTTAAGCATGGCTTGAAGTAATCATATGATAAGAGTACAAGTCTGGCCCATTTTCTCCTAATGAGATCTGGAAGCTTTTTTCAGACGACAATAATGTTCTTTGTTCCCAGTGAATATGTTGATATCAGAGCTGTCAGGGGACATTCGCTTTGTGTAGCCAATCCCTCCCTTGAAGGTTAATAAACATGGGTGTTTGAGTATTTATCCTAACCTTGTCTGAATTTTCCAGGAAGTATTCCTGGGCTTCTAGACTAAGCCAAGTCTCCCCCAGCATCTTGTACTTGATCCTTGTTACATTCATTACCGTTGTGAATATTTGTGTCATCGCACATTTAATGTCTGTCTCCACTGCTTGACTGTGAACTCGGAGAGGGTGAAGCCCTTGTTCCACATCTTCCCCTTCATAGCCCTCATGCTCTACACAGTGGGTACATGGGGCAGCCACTGAGTGAATATATGGGAAATGAATGAATAAAATCAATGAAGTCTTGCATCACCAAAAATACTGAGTTCCACTGGAGGTGGATACTATGCCTTCTCTTGCCTGTGTTTACCCCACGGCACAGCATAGAGGAGTCCTTTTATAAGTACCAGTTAAACTGGAGTGCTGAGTGATTTCGGTGTGGCCAACTTATAATTTGTGTCTTTTCAATATTGTTGTGGGCAGGCTGCACACCGCAGGCGGGATCTCACACGTGGAGAGACTGCAGTGAGTTCTGGGCACCTGCTTTCTTCACCATCTACTCGTTTGTGGATTCGGGACTTAGAAATGTAGAACCTGGGGCTGGCATCTCTGACACAGGGAGTGGTTTGGTGCCATTTGTCTCCACAAGCAGGACTGAAGGTTCTGGAATAATTGTACATCACAGCATAGTGGTTACAAGCATGGGCTTGGGAGTCAGGCAGACTCTGTAATTCTGATTTGAGGGATGTTGGGCAAGTTACGTAATCTGGCTGAGCCTCCCTGTCCTTTACTACAAAATAGGGTTAAAAATAGGACCTACCTGGTGGAGGCTGGGATCAGGTGAATGTAAAGGACTGGCAGGAAACACATAAAAAGAAAGCAATGATCATTAATCCTTAAAGAAAGGAGGTGTGGTCATAAATTCTGGTTGATTTCTGGTATTATTGTGTTTTTCAGCCCAATGGAATCATATCCAAGAACAGGGTGAGAAAGCCCTTAGATTTAGACCCAGCACATTTTTGTGCTTTGTAGGTATTTTATTTGGTTTTGGCTTTGGAAAGAAATTTCCTCTAGAGCAGGAAGGCAGAAAGTGTGGCCTGTGAGCTGATTTCAAAGTTGGATTTTTAAAAAGAGAGAATGTTGGATAACTGTGTCCTATAGCGTTGCTACTCAAAGTGTGGTCCACGGACCAGATTGACCTCACCCAGGAGCCCGTTAGAAATGCAGAATTTCAGGGCTCACCCCAGACTTAGGGAATCAGACTCAGAATTGTCACCAAGTTCCTGGATAATTGAGAGATACAGTAGCTTTTGAGAAGAGTTGTGCCAGAGAATTCATTTGTTTAGTTAGTACTTTGATTTGGTTGCTAGCAAGTTGGGATCTTGGTACCTACAGACAGTGGTAGAGGACAGAGAAGGCAAAAATCTTTGAGAATTCAGCTTGAGGCCAAACTACCATTAAATACAGGACAATATATTTTTTTTACTTTTGAATATTTATTTATTTATTTACTTGACAGACAGGGATCACAAGTAGGCAGAGAGAGAGAGAGGGTGAAGCAGGCTCCCTGTTGAGCAGAGAGCCTGATGTGGGGCTCGATCCCAGGATCTTGGGATCATGACCTGAGCCAAAGGCAGAGGCTTTAACCCACTGAGCCACCCAGGCGCCCCCAGGACAATATTTTTAAGCAATATTCAATTCCAAATATTATGCATATAAAATGTTATGAGATATAAAAGAGGCTTATAGAATTAAGGCAAAAGAACACTGGAATCTTCTAGTACAAACTTTTTTGTTCCAGGGGGAAAAAAGTGAAGAGGGTCTATCTAACAAAAGATGGGAATACGTGAAAAAATATCTATTATGTTCTACTCCAAACACGGGATACGCCTGGAGATACCAAACAAGAGGCACAGTAACAAATATGATGATGATATCAATAGATTGTATTTTTGGAATACCTACCCCCTGCCAAGTCCCGGACTAAGAACTTCATATGTCTGTACCATCAAACACCACAACATCCCTACGAGGTAAATACCGCTGTTATCACCAATTTAAAGAGAAGGAAACCAAGGTAGGCCCGAGGTGTATCTGGGATTCAAACTCGAGAGCCTGGGCTCATTCCGCCTCCTGGATAGAACAAATAGAAAATATGCATTTGGATTAAGAAGAGTAAGGGAAAGCACCCTCCATCTTGGATATACAGGAACAGGCAGCATGGAAAATTGCATGCAACTAAATATTTAGACTAAACTTTACTTCTAAATGAACACCTCTATTCAAGGGAACGTGAAGTAGGACCTCTAGCAATTGTGGAGTGACTGTGCGGTGAAATCTACCCTCCCTACTTCAACAGCCTGGTTGAACTTTGCTTTCTGTGAAAATCTCTACATAGCTGCATGCTGCAGAGATGTGTATTCTGTATTTAATGATGGTTTGGCATATAGGAATAATTCCCTTTGTACCTTGAATACTGACACGAGATGTACCTTGAATACTGACACGAGGATATCACCCAATTTCCAGTATGAAGCCTTCTGGGAGGCCATCTGGAAGATGCAAGCAGAGCAGACCCTTGTCGCGTCAGTCTCATCTGTAGGCTTAAGGGACCCTAAAATGCATCCATTTTAGGCTTTGAGATGGATGCCACGTTTTCTAACTAATGATTAAGAAGAAGGAATTTTGTCAATATATAGGCTGGAATTTTCCTGTTGATATTGAGGGATTTTTTTTTTTTTTTTT